>JAABKJ010017545.1:2654994-2895339 GCA_011634705.1 Andricus grossulariae
TTTTTAACAAAGTAGAATAATTTTCAAAGAAATAGTTGAATTTTCAACAAAAAACATGAATTTTTTATCAAAAGGACGATTTTTAACGAAATACATGAACTTTCAAATAAAAAAGATAAATTTCTAACAAAAAATGGAATAGTTACATTTTCACTGAAAGAATTAATTTTCAACAGAAAAAAACGATTCTTCAACAAAATAGTTCAGTTTTTAATCGTAAAAAGAAATTTTCAACTAAAAAATAGGAATTTACTACAAAAAATGGAATAGTTGAATTTTTAGTTGAAAAATTTAATTTTCAAACAAAAAAACGAGTTTTCAACGAAATAGTTTAATTTTCAACCAATTAGATGAATTTTCAACTAAAATAAAGAATCTTCTACCAAAAAAAATACTTTTTAAGAAATTTCTGGAATTTTGTACAAATTAGATTAATTTTTAACCAAAAGAGGTGAATTTTTAAACCAAAAAGATCATTTTTCAACGAAGTAGATTAATTTTCAAACAAAGTAAATTTTCAACCAGAAAAATGAATTTATAATAAAAAATGCGACTTTTCAACAAAATACATGAACTTTCAACTAGAAAAAAAAATTTACAACCAAAAATGGAATAGTTACATTTTCACTCAAAAAATTAATTTTCAACAACAAAAAAAACGATTCTTTAAAAAATAGTTCCATTTTCAACCATAAAGATGAATTTTCAACTAAAAAATATAAATTGACTACCAAAAATGAAATAGTTCAATTTTCATTCAAAGAACTCATTTTCAACCAAAAAAAGACAACTAATTTTCAACGAAAAAGTTGCATTTTTAACCAATTAGATGAATTTTCAACTAAAATGAGGAGCCTTCTACAAAAAAATGACTTTTCAAGAAAATTCTGAAATTTTCTACATGAATTTTTGATCAAAAAGACGATTTTTCAACGAAATACATGAACTTTCAATTGAAAAAGACACATTTCCAACCAAAAATGGAATAGTTACATTTTTACTGAAAAAATTAATTTTCAACAAAAAAAAAACGATTCTTCAACAAAATAGTTCAGTTTTTAACCGTTAAAAGAAATTTTTAACTAAAAAATCTAAATTCACGACCAATAATGAAATAGTTCAATATTCAGTTAAAAAATTCATTTTCGACAACAAAAAAACTAATTTTCAACGAAATGGTTTAATTTTCAACCAATTATATGAATTTTCAACTAAAATGAATCTTCACCAAAAAGTGACTTTTTAAGAAAATTGTGGAATTTTCTACAAATTAGATTATGTTTTGAACAAAAGAAATGAATTTTCAAACCTAAATGATAAATCTTCAACAAATTAGATTCATTTTCAAACAAATAGTTTAATTTTCAACAAAAAACACGAATTTTTAATCAAAAAAACAATTTTTCAACAAAATACATGAGCTTTCAACTGAAAAAGATGCAGTTACAACCAAAAATGGAATAGTTACATTTTCACTTGAAAAATAAATTTTCAATAAAAAAACAACGATTTTTCAAATTATTTCAACTTTCAACCAAGTAGTTGAATTTTCAACCAAGAAGAATTATTTCCTACCAACAAGAATACTTGTTAACAAAATATTAAATATTTAACCAAGTAGTTGAATCTTCAGTTTAGAAAGATAAATTTACAATAAAAAGTATATAAAAAGTAAAGTAAGAGTTTAATTTTTTGCTACAAAAATTAATTTTCAAAAGAAAACAATTCTTCAATCAAATATTTCAGTTTTTAACCGTAAAGATGAATTTTTAACTAAAAAATATAAATTTACTACCAAAAATGGAATAATTAAATTTTCAGTTAAAGAATTCATTTTAAACTAGAAAAAATGATTCTTCAACGAAATAGTTAAATTTTCAATCAATTCAATGAATTTTCGACTAAAGTGAAGAATCTTCTACCAAAAAGAAAATGACTTTGTAAGAAAATTCTGGAATTTTTTACAAATTAGACTCATTTTTAACAAAAAAAGGTAAATTTTCAAAGCAAAAAGACAAATCTTCAACAATGTAGATTAATTTTCAAACAAATAGTTGAATTTTCGACAAAAAACATGAATTTTTAATAAAAAAGACCACATTTCAACAAAATAAATTAACTTTGAACTAAGAGGTTGAATTTTCAACCGAAGGAATTAATTTTCAACCAAAATGAAGAATCTACAACCAAAAATATTAATGTTTAACGAAATATTTAAAATTTCTACACTGCAGATTAATTTCCAAAAAAGATGAATTATCAACAAAAATTGCAATAGTTAAATAAACCCAAAAAAAAGAATTTTCAATCAAAAAGATAAATTATAAAGCTAAAAGATTAATTATCTAGCAAAAAAGAAGATTTGTTACAAACAAAATACATCAATTTTCAGACAAATACTTGAATTTTCAGCTTACAAATACAAATTTACAATTCAAAATGGAATATTTTAATTTTTAGTTTAAAAAAATGAATTAAAAAAAAAACAAATTTCAATCAAAAAGATTAATTTCAAAGCTAAAAGATTAATTCTCTAGCAAAAAAGATTTTTTAAAAACAAATTACATACATTTTCAAACAAGTACTTGAATTTTCAACTTACAAATATAAATTTACAATCAAAAATGGAATAGTTTAATTTTTATTTTAAAAAATGAATTAAAAAGAAAACAATTTTCAACAACACAGTTAAATTTTTTACCAAATTAATTGAATTTTTAACCAAGTAGATGAATTGTCGGACCGGAAGAATAATTTTCTACCAAGAAAGAAGAGTCTTAAAGAAAAAGCACGAATTTTCAACCAAATATAATATTTTTAATTTTCTACAAAAAAAAATTCATCAAAATACGTGAATTTTCAACTACGACAGACAAATTTTCATCAACAAATGGAATAGTTAAATTTTCATTGAATAAATTAATTTTCAACTAAAAAACGAATTATAAAACAAAACCTATTTTGTAGAAAATTCGTCTTTTTCACTTAAAAATTCAAGAAATAGTTTGTAATTTTTTTGTTGACTAAAATCCTTTTTGGGTGAAAAATCAACTATTTTATTGAAAATTCATCTTTTTTGGATGAATTCAACTGTTCATGATTGAAAATTGAAATTTTGTGTGGGTAAAATATTTGCTCTTACATTTCTCGTTGAGAATTCATCTTTTAGGTTAAAAATTTGACTATTTCGTTGAAACTTTGAACTAATTTGTTAAACATTATTTTTTTTTATTGAATGTTCATCTTTTTGGTTGAAAATTGAAATTTTTTGATGAAATTTTTTTTTTTCAGTTCAAACTTGATAGTTTCAGTTGAAAGTTTAACTATTTGGTTTAAGATTCATCTTTTGGTTTGAAAATTAACCAATTTTGTTGAAAACTCGTTTCTTTTTGGGTGAAAATTAATTTTGTTAACTGAAAATGTACCTATTCTATTGTTGGTTAAAAATTCAACTATTTTGTTGAAAAATCGTCTTTTTGGTTTGAAAATTCATTTCTTTTGTTGAAATTTCAACTTTTTTGGTTGAAAATGCAACCTTTTGGTTGAAAATTAATGTGCTTGGTTGAGGATTGAACTTTTTTATTGAAAATTCGTCTTGTTTTGACGAACTCAACTGTTTTTAATTAAAAATTAGAAAAGTTTTCGATTGAAATATCAACCATTAAATTTTTAGTTGAGAATTTATCTTTTTTTCTTGAAAATTCAACTGTTTGGTTAAGAGTTGAACTACTTTGATGAAAATTAATTTTTTTCGATTAAGATTTATCTTTTTAGTTATAAATTTGTCTTATTTGGTAGTAAATTAGTCTTCTTTGTTGAAAATTTATCTTTTTGATTGAAAATTCAACAATTGGTTAAAATTTCATCTATTTGGCCGAAAATACAATATTTTTACTTTAGATATTAGGAATTTGAAGCGTTTCAATTTGAATTTAATATAAGTACCTACAGTAATTTAAAAAACTTCGATCTCTCATGTGGAGATAAATTGGAATGATTTTAAATGGATCAAAATATTAATTTATTTAAAGAGAGAATTTTTTTTTAAACAGCTGTCTGTGCACAGTAGTTACGGATGCCATTAGTCAGACAACAATGTAAAAAACGCATTTATGCGCAACATTAGCAAGTCACAGTTCGTAGACAGGAAATTATTTAAATCGTCTCTAGAAACGTTGTTGTGAGGAGGAAATCTGTGTATGATGACATTAATCGATTATGTGATTAAACAATACGTAAACAAATCTTCAAGTACAAAAATAGAAAAAAATGCGGGAATCTCCTTTAAACGTTTCTAACAATATTTCCGTTTTTACAAGATGTTAATATACATTATAGGATTAAAATTATTTCATAAATAAAAATTTGGAAATAAAATATTAAAGTATGGAATTCACATTTTTAATTTTTTGAACACAGGGTTTCAGATGACCAATTTTCAATCAAAAAGAAATACTTATTTGGACAAGATTGTTAAACTTTCAACAAAATAATTAAATTTGCAACCAAGAAAGAGTTTTTAGTCCAGACATAAAGCAAATTTTAACTAAATTGTTACATTTTTATGACAAAATGACGAATTTTCAACCATGAAGATTAATTTTCTACGAAAAAAGACGAATTTTTAACAAAATACATCAATTTTCAACCAAATAGTTAACGTTTCGACTAAAAAATCAATTGTTAATCAAAAATGGAATAGTTAAATCTTTAGTTAATAAAATTAATTTTCAACTAAAAAACAAAACAAAAAAAAAAACAAATTTTAACCAAAGAAATGTATCTTTAACCAAAAAAATGCATTCTCAACAAAGTTGGTCATAACAAAACAGCTGAATTTTTATCTCGAAAATATCAATTTTCAACAAAAAAGTTTATTTTTGACCAAAAAGTTGAATAAAGAAACATGAAATTTATGTTAACTTATTCCAAATTATCAAAAATTCAATGAAAAAATTGCCGGAGATTTTTCGGTCATTTATGGTAAATTTACCCGTAAATATGGTAACTTACCATAAATTGCCTAAAATTCACTTTTAAAAATTTCCATTAATTTCTGGTAATTTATAGTAATTTTATCGGTAAATATAGTAATTTACCATAAATTACCCAAAATTCATATTTTGAAATTTCCATAAATGTCCCGTCATTTATGAAAATTTTCGGTCATTTATCGTAATATTACCTGTAAATATGGTAACTTACCATAAATTATCAAAATTAATTTGTTTAAATTTCCATAAATGTCTGGAAATTTATGAAAAATTTCGGTCATTTATGGTAATTTTACAGGTAAATATTGTAACTTATCATAAAATACCCAAAATTCAATTTTTTTTAATTTCGAATTTTATGGTGTCATAGAAAACAAAGCAGAACATAATTGAACAGTTTCAACAACTTTTACATCAACATTTTTAATTAATTTTTTAATAATCGATGCCCTCCATTTTTTCTAACTTACTTTATTATTTTTCCACCAAAACGTTATAAAAACGGTTAAATTAAGGTTTTTGGGATTTTCATCACAAGATAAAATGGTATTGCTGAGAAAAAAATAATTTATTATTAAAATTAAATTACTTTTTAAAGTATGATATATAAATTGTTCATATGGCATGAAAGAAAAAGTTTGATTAATTCTTGAGAATAGCAACAGAGTTGTTCAAATTTAAACAAAAAAATTTAATTGTCAACCGAATAGTTGAATTTTCTATTAAAGTAGTTGAATTTTTAACCTCAAAAGATGAATTTTGAACAAAACCGTTGAATTTTCAACCAGAAAAATAATTTTTTTTTCACGAAATGATTACATTTTTTACAACCTAAGGTAAGTTTTTACCAAATAATTGAATTTTCAACCAAAAACAAAACCTTTCAACCAAGAGTAATAATATTCTACAAAAAAAAAACATTCGAAAAAAAGCATGAATTTTCAACCAAATAGTTGAATTTTCGACTAAAAAATATAAATTTACCATGAATAATGGAATAATTGAATTTTTAGTTAAAAAAAAACATTTTAGACAAAAAAAAACAAATTTAAAAAAAAAACAGTTAGGTTTTTCACAAAAATAGTTCAATTTTCAACCAAATAGTTGAATTTCAAAACAAAAAAGATTTTACAATCAAAAATGGAACAGTTAAATTTTCATTTAAAAAAATAAACTTTACGCAAAAAAACGAATTTTTAACAAAATAGTTCAATTTTCAACTGAAAAGATGAATTTCCAAGCAAGAATATTTATTTTCCAACAAATTAATTGAAAAAAAAACGAATATTCAAGAAAATAGTTAAAATTTCAACCAAACCATTTTCAACTAAAATCAAGAATCTTCTACCAGAAAAATGAACTTTCAACAAATTAGTTTAATTTTTAACCTAAAAAGACGATTTTTTATGAAAACAGTAGAAGAATTTTTAACAACAAAACTAATTTTCAACAAAAATAGTTAGGTTTTTCACAAAAATAGTTCAATTTTCAACTAAATAGTTGAATTTTCAACAAGAAAAATGATTTTTTTCCACAAAATGATTAAATTTCTCACAACCTAGAGCAAGTTTTTACCAAATAATTGAATTTTCAACCAAAAACATTAGCTTTCAACCACGAGTAATAATATTCTACCAAAAAAAGAACATTTTTTAACAAAAAGCATGAATTTTCAACCAAATAGTTGAATTTTCGACTAAAAAAGATAAATTTCCCATGAATAATGGAATAGTTGAATTTTTAGTTGAAAACAAATATTTTACACAACAACAACAAAAAAATGAAAAAAAATAGGTTTTTCACAAAAATAGTTCAAGTTTCAACCAATTAGTTGATTTTTCAAACAGAAAAGATTTTACAATCAAAAATGGAACAGTTAAATTTTCATCTAAAAAAATGGGTAAAAATATTAATTTAACGAGAGAAATTTTTTAAACTGCTGCCTGAGCACAGTAGTTATGGATGCCATTAGTCATACAACTATTTATTTGCTAAAAAATTAATTTTCAACAAATAAAAACGAATTTTCAAGAAAATATTTAAATTTTCAACCAAACCATTTTCAACCAAAATGAAGAATCTTCTACCAGAAAAATGAACTTTTAACAAACTAGTTTAATTTCAAACCAAGAAGTTGAATTTTCAACACAAAAAAAAAAGATAATTTTTCATCTAAAAATGGAACCAAAATAGTTGAACTTCAACCTAAAAAGACGATTTTTTATCAAAACAGTAGAATTTTGAACAAGAAATGACTTTTTAACAAAATTGTTGAATTTCCTACAAAGTAGATCAATTTTTCACCAAACGGTTGAATTTCGAACCTAAGCCATGAATTTTCAAGGAAAAATATTAATTTTCTACTGAAAAAGAGGAAATTTCAACAAAATATATAAAATTTCAATTAACAAAGATCGATTTTTAACGGAAAATGAAATAGTACAAGTTTTAGTCAAGAAAATTAAACGCTTATAGGCGCATTACAGTGGATTACAAGTGGATTAACGGAATTAATCCGAATTTTCTGGATTACTTCGGATTACAAGTGGAGTACTCCAGTTTAGAAGTGGATTACACCGAATTATTTGGATAACGCCGGATTACAAGCGGGTTGCCGGATTAGAACTGGAATACTGTAGATTACTAGTGGATTACATCGGATTAGATCTGGAATACTCTAGATTACCAGTGGATTACTCCAGATTAGAACTGTATTACTCTAGATTACAAGTGTATTACTCCTCAAAATTGGGATTACTCTAATATACTTGAATTACTCCGCCTTATAAATGGATTGCCAGAATTACTCCGGATGATGTGGATTACGTCGGATTACACGTGTACTGCGCCGGATTGAAATTGGATTACTTTATATTACAAGTGTATTACTCTGGATTAGAACGGGATGACTTTGGATTACAAGTGGAGTACGCTGGATTAGAACTGGATTACTCTAAATTACAAGTGAACAGGTTTACTCTAGAATACAAGTGTATTACTAGAGTATGAAAGTCTATTACTCCACTATACATGTGAATTACCTCAAATTACAAGTGGATTACTCCGTCATACTGGGATTACCCCGAATTACTTGAATGACACCGGATTACAATCTTATTACTCCGACTCACAAGTGGATTACTCCTGAATACTTCGAGAACTCTGAATTACTTTAATTACAGCGGATTACAAGTGGATTACTTGAATTGCTCCCAATTATCCACTGTCAAAGTGGATTACTCTAGATTACAAGTGTGCTACTTCGACATTGAAGTGGGTCACTTCAAACTACGAGTGGATTACCTCGAATTACAAGCGGAGTATTCCAGAACACTAGGTTACTCAGAATTACTTTCATTAATCCGGATTACAAATGAATTACCAGAATTGCTCCGAATCAACCGATTGAAGCTGCTTTATAAGTCGATTAACCCTGATTAGAACTGATTCACTCTGGAATATTGGGATTACTTCGAACTACTTGGATTACTATGAATTACAAGTCTATTACTCCAGCCTCTAAGTGGATTACTCCTGAATATTTGAATTACTTAGAATTACTTGAATTACTCCGCGAAAAGTGTATTACTTCAGCATCCAAGAGTATTACTTCTGAATTCTTGGATTACTCTGAATTACTTGAATTACTCCGCATTACGAGTGTATTACTCCAGCCTCCAAGAAGATTATTTCTGAGTACTTAGATTACTTTAAATTACTTGAATTACTCCTCAATACGAATGTATTACTCCAGCCTCCAAGAGCATTATTTCTGAATACTTAGATTACTACAAATTACTTGAATTACTCCGCATCACAAGTGCATTACTCCAACCTCCAGGAGGATTACTTCTGAATATTTCGATTGCTCCGAATTACTTAAATTACTCCTCAATACAAGTGTATTACTTCAGCCTCCAAGAGGATTATTTCTGAGTACTTAGATTACTTTAAATTACTTTAATGACTCCGCATCACAAGTGTATTACTCCAGCCTCCAAGAGTATCACTTCTGAATTCTTGAATTACTCCGAATTACTTGAATTACTCCGCATTACAAGTGTATTACTCCAGCCTCCAAGAAGATTATTTCTGAGTACTTAGATTACTTTAAATTACTTGAATTACTCCTCAATCAGTTTCACAGTTCGTGAAAGTTATCTACATATGATCGATCGTTACCAACTCCGATGATAATACAGATTCCTTCTGATCTATTTCATTTTTCATTGCAAATTTATATTTTTTGGTTGAAAATTCAACTACTTGGTTGAAAATTGAACTAATTTGTTAAAAAGTATCCTTTTCTTGGTTAAAGATTCTTGATTTTAGTTGAAAATGGTTTGGTTCAAATTTAAATACTTCTTTGAAAATTCGTTTTTTTGGGAGAAAATTAATTTTTAGGGTATCGTTGTCCCAAGCAGAAACCCTCATAGTTTTGGCCGGGTGTACGTGCTTCCTACTTTTTTCCAAGAAGGGGAAGTGAAGAGTGGTGAGGGGAAATTAAGGGGTGAAGTAGGGGAAATTATGGTAGGGGGCGTACGGGTAATGAGGGGAGGGGATGTAGGTGAAATAGGGGAAGTAAAAGGAAATGAGGAGATGGTAAGTTGGTGTAGTGAGGGGAAGTGAGGGGAAACTAGGGGATGGGAAGTGGCGCAATGAAATGGGGAAATGAGGTGATGGGAAGTAGGTGAAGTTAGGGGAAATTATCGGAGGGGAAGTGGCTCAAATAGGGTAAATGGGGTTGGGAAGTGAGAGGAGAGGAAGTGGCGCAATTAGGGGAAATGGAGTGGGGAAGTGAGGGGAAATGAGGGTTGTTGAAGTGAGGAGAAATAAAGGGAGGGAAAGTAGGGGCAATAAGGGGAGTGGAAGTAAGGGAAGTGACTGGAGGGGAAGTAGAGAAAATGAGGCAAAGTAGGGGAAATTATTAAACATGAGAGTAAGTAGGGGATGGGAAGTGATGGCTAGGGAAAAGAAGTAAAGGAAGGGGTGTAATAGCTGAGAAAACGAGGAGAGGGGGAAGTAGATGAGAAAGAATTTGGGGAAGGGTTTGGTGAGGGGAGGGAAGGGAAAGTATAGGAAGAGGAGGTTTGAACAAATTTTCATATTCTTCGTTGAAAATTCATATTTTTGGTTGAAAATTCATGGATTTTTAGAAGTTTGTGTTTTTGGTAGAAAATGATTTCTTTGTTGAGTATTGAACTATTTTGTTGAAAAGGCTCTTTTTCGTAAAATCTTAATTTTTTCAACTGAAAATTTCACTATTCCCTTTTAATTTCAAGATTTATCTTTTTGGATTGAAAAGTCATTTTTTTTTTGACATTTTTATTGGATGAAAATGATTGTTTCAACTGCAAATTTTATTGTCAATTTATGTTTTTTATTTGAAAATCCAACCATATGGTTGAATATTCATGTATTTTGTTACAAATTTGCCTTTTTGGTAGAAAATTAATTTTCTTGATTGAAAATTTAACTACTTGGTTGAAAGTTGAAGTACTTTGTTCGAAAATCATTTTTTCGCTGAAGATGCATCATTTTATTTGAAAAATCGTTATTTTTTTCTCTCTGAAAATTAAAATAATTCCTTGCAATTTCGTTTTTTTTTGCAAAAAATTAATTTTCAAAATGAAAATGAAACTATTCCATTTTTTTGTAGAAAGTTTACCTTTTTTAAATTCAAAATTAAACCATTTGGTTGACAATTAAACTATTCCATTTTCATTTAAAGATTCATCTTTTTTGATTGCAATGAAATCATTTTCGTTGGAATTTTTTTTTGTTGAAAATTATTTTTTCAGGTTGAAAATGATTTCCTCAGCTGAAAATTTAACTCTTCTATTTTTTATTGTCAATTTATCTTTTTTAGATGAAAATTCTACTGCATGTTTGAAAATGCATGAATTTTGTTACAAATTTGTCTTTTTTGGTAGAAAATTAATTTTTTTGGTTGAAAATTTAACTTATTGGTTGAAAGTTGAAGTAGTTTGTTAAAAATTCATTCTTTTGCAGAAGATGCATCATTTTAATTGAAAATTAGTTCTTTTTTTCTAATTTTTTAAATTGAAAATGTAGCCATTTAATTTTTTATTGAATTTTTTTTCTTCTTGATTCAAAATTAAACCATTTGGTTGAAAATTTATGTTTTTCGGTGAAACAATAATCTCCTTGGTTAAAAATTAATGTTTTTGGTTAAAAAGGTCATTATTTAGTAAAAAATTATTCTTTTCAATGAAAAGTCAACTTTTTTGTTGAAAATTCTTTTTTGTTTTTAGGTTGAGGATTCAAAAGTTTTGTTAAAAAGCTATCCTTTTTGATTGAGAATTCAACCATTTTTTTGAAAATTCTTTTTTTTTTGTTAAAAATTAGGTTTTTTTAAATAAAAATTTAACTATTCCATTCTCAATTGCAAATTTATATTTTTCAATTGAAAATTCATCTTGTTGGTAGAAATTTCTTTTTTGTTAAAAATGATCTTTTTAACCGAAAATATAAATATTCAATTTTTTACTTTATTATAAATTTATCTTTTTCAGTGGAAAACTCAACTCTTTGGTTGAAATTTCACATATTTTGTTAAAAATTTGTCTTTTTTGGTCGAAAATTAATATTCTTGGTTGCAAAAATTAAGTTTTTTTTATTTAAAATGTAACCATTTTTTTCATTTATCTTTCTTATTCAAAATGCAACTATTTGGTTGAAAATTGGTATTTTTAAGTAAAAAATTAATCTTCTTGGTTAAAAATTCATGTTTTTGATTGAAAATTTCACTATTTAGTAAAAAATTGAATTACTACTTGAATGGTTACATTGAAAATAAAAATAAAATTTTCAAAAAAACAATGGAATGGCTATTCCATTTTTTTGTTGAAATTGTCCTTTTTTTAATTATAAAATTAAACTATTTGATT
Organism: Andricus grossulariae; assembly: GCA_011634705.1. Taxonomy (NCBI): domain Eukaryota; kingdom Metazoa; phylum Arthropoda; class Insecta; order Hymenoptera; family Cynipidae; genus Andricus; species Andricus grossulariae. Next base: position 2,666,900 of record JAABKJ010017545.1, read on the forward strand.
GAAAATTTGTATTTTTCGACAGAAAAATAACGTTCTTGGTTAAAAATTCATGTTTTGGGCTGAAAATTTCACTATTTAGTGAAAAATTAAACAAATTTGTCAAAAAGTACAATTTTTGGTTGAAAAGTCAACTGTTTCGTTGAAAATTCGCCTTTTTGGTTAAGGATTCAACTATTTTGATCAAAAGCAATCCTTTTTGGTTGAAAATTCAACTATTTTGTTAAATATTCCATTTTCAATTGTAAATTTATCTTTTTTCAATTGAAAATTCATCTTGTTCGTCCAAAATTTTTTTTTCAATTATCTTTTTAACTGAAAATTTAAGTATTCAATTTTTTATTGTGATATAAATTTTTCTTTTTCAGTGGAAAATTCAACTACTTGATTGACAATTAACATATTTTGTTATAAGTTTGTCATTTTTGGCAGAAAATTAATATTCTTGGTTGAAAGTTTGTTAAGAATCCATTTTTAGGCTGGAGATGCATCATTTTAGTTGAAAATACGTTTCTTTAGTGACAAATTTAAATATTTTGTTGCAAATTCTTATTTTTGTTTTGAATTAATTTTTTTAATTTAAAATGTAACTATTCTTTTTTTTGTTGTTGAAAATGTACCTTTCTTGCATGAAAATTCGACTATTTGGTTAAAAATTGGTATTTTTTGGTAAAAAATTAATCTTCTTAGTTAAAAATGTATGGCTTCAGTTGGAAATATCACTATGTAGTAAAAAATTTAACAATTTTGTGAAAAATTATTCCTTTTAGTGAAAAGTCAACTATTTTGTTGATTTTTGTTTTTTTGGTTGAGGATTCAACAATTTTGTTAGAAAGCAATCATTTTTAGTTGAGAATTCAACTATTACAATAAAAAGCAATCCTTTTTGCTTGAAAATTCAACTATTTTGTTGAAAATTCTTTTTTTTTTTGTTTTGTTAAAAATTAAGCTTTTCAAATAAAAATTTACCTATTCCATTTTCAATTGTAAATTTATCTTTTTCAATTGAAAATTCATCTTGTTCGTACCAAATTTTTTTTTTAATTATCTTTTTAACTGAAAATTGAAGTATTCAATTTTTTATTGTAATATAAATTTATCTTTTTTAGTGGAAAATTCAACTATTTGGTTGAAAATTCACATATTTTGTCAGAAATTTTTCGTTTTTGGTAGAAAATCAATATTCTTGGCTGAAAGTTTGTTAAAAATTTGTTGAAAATTCATTTTTAGGCTGGAGATGCATAATTTCAGTTAAAAATTAGTTTCTTTAGTTGCAAATTTAAATATTTTTTTGCAAATTTCCTTTTTTTCAAAACATTAATTTATTCAATGTAAAATCTAACCATTCTATTTTTTGTTGAAAATTTATCTTTCTTGCATAAAAATTCAATTATTTGGTTGCAAATTGGTATTTTTTGGTAAAATAATCATGTTTTTGGTTGAAAATTTAACTACTTAGTAAAACATTGAACAATTTTGTTGAAAATTATTCTTTTCATTGAAAAGTCAACTATTTTGTTAAAAATGACTTTTTTTTGTTAAAGATTCAACTATTCCATTCTCAATTGCAAATTTATCTTTTTGAATTAAAAATTCATTTTGCTGGTACAAAATTTCTTTTAAATTATTTTTTTAACTGAAAATATGAATATTTTATTATATATTCTAATATTAATTTATCCTTTATAGTGGAAAATTCAAATATTTGGTTTAAAATGCAAACATTTTTTTTACAACTTTGTATTTTTTGGTAGAACATTAATACTCTTAGTTGAAAGTTTATGGAAAATTTGTCGCAAATTCTTTTTTTTTCAAAAAATTAATTTTTTAAATTTAATATTTAAGAATTCTGTTTTTTGTTGGAAATTCATCTTTTTTTCTTGAAAATTAAACTAATTGATTGGAAATTTTGTATTTTTTTGTGAAAAATTAACCTTCTTGGTTGAAAATTCATGTTTTTGGTTGAAAATTTCACTATTTAGTAAAAAATTAAACTATTTTATTGAAAATTATTCTTTTTAGTGAAAAGTCAACGATTTTGTTGAAAATGTCTTGTTTTTGTTGAAGATTTAACTATTTCATTCTTAACTGTAAATTTATCTTTTTGAATTAAAAATTCATCTTTCTGGCAGAACATTTTTTTTTATAATCTTTTAACTGAAAATATAAATATTCCATTTTATATTCTAATATTAATTTATCATTTATAGTGTCAAATTCAAATATTTGGTTTAAAACGCAAATATTTTTTTTACAAATTTGTATTTTTTGGCAGAAAATCAATATTCTTGGTTGAAATTTTGTTAAAAATTTGTTGCAAATTCTTTCTTTTTTTTGCAAAAAATTAACATTTATTTGAAGTGTAAGAATTCTATTTTTGGTTGAAAATTAATCTTTCTTTCTTTAAAATTAAGCTATTTGATTGAAAATTTGTATTTTTTGGTAAAAAAAATTAACCTTCTTGGTTAAAAATTCATGTTTTTGATTGAAAATTTCACTATTTAGTGAAAAATTAAAAAATTTGGTTAAAAATTATTCTTTTTAGTGAAAAGTCAACTATTTTGTTGAAAATTTTTTTTTTTGGTTGAGAATTAAACTATTCCATTCTTAATTGTAAATTTATCTTTTTTAACTAAAAATTCATCTTGTTGGTCGAAAAAAAATTTGTTTTGTTAAAAATTATTTTTTTAACTGAAAATAAAAATATTCCAATTTTTATTGTAATATTAATTCATCTTTTATAGTGAAAAATTCAACTATTTGGTTTAAAATGCACATATTTTTTTTACTTTGTCTTTTTTTGCAGAAAATTATTATTCTTGGTTGAAAATTGAACTACTACTGGGAAGGTTACATTAAAAATATAACCATTCCATTTTTTTGTTGACATTTTTTTTTAATTTCAAAAATAAACTATTTGGTTCGAAATTGGTATTTTTCGGTAAAAAATTAACCTACTTGGTTAAAAATTCATGCTTTTGGCTGAAAATTTAACTATTTAGTGAAAAATTACACAATTTTGTTGAAAAGTATTCTTTTTAGTGAAAATTCAACTATTTTGTTGAAAATCTCTTTTTTTTGTTTAAAGATTTAACTATTTCATTCTTAATTGTAAATTTATCTTTTATAGGGGAAAATTCAACTATTTTGTTTAAAATGCAAATATTTTTTTCACAAATTTGTATTTTTTGGCAGAAAATTGATATTCTTGGCTGCAAAAAATTAATTCTTTAAATTTAAAATGTAACCATTTTTTGGAATGTACCTTTCTTATTCAAAATTCAACTATTTTAGTTAAAAATTGGTATTTTTTAGCAAAAAATTAATCTTCTTGGTTAAAAATTCATGTTTTTGATTGAAAATGTTACTATTTAGTAAAAAATTAAAAAATTAGGTTAAAAACTATGCTTTTCAGTGAAAAGTCAATTATTTTGTTGAAAATTCTTTTTTTGTTGTTGTTGAGGATTTAACTATTCCATTTTTAATTGTAAATTTATCTTTTTCAACTAAATATTCATCTTGTTGGTAGAAAAAACTTGCCTTGTTACAAATTATTTTTTTAACTGAATATATAAATATTCAATATTTTATTGTAATATAAATTTATCTTTTTTGATAGAAAATTCAACTATTTGGTTTAAAATGCAAATATTTTTTTTACAAATTTGTCTTTTTTGGCAGAAAATTAATATTCTCGGTTGGAAATTGAACTACTACTAGAAAGGTTACATTTAAAATATAACCATTTCATTTGTTTGTTGATTTTTTTATTTATTAAAAAAATAAACTATTTGGTTGGAAATTTGTATTTTTTGGTAAAAAATTAACCTACTTGGTTAAAAATTCATGTTTTTGTATGAAAATTTCACTATTCAGTAAAAAATTTAACAATTTTGTCAAAAAGTATTCTTTTTGGTTAAAAATTCAACTGTTTCGTTGAAAATTCGTCTTTTTTGTTGAATAAAAATTTTTATATTAAAAAAAATGTAGATATTTCAGTAAAAACCAATTATTTTTTATTGAAAATTTCACTATTTATTATAAGATTGAAAAATTTTGTTAACTGTAAATTTATATTTTTCAACTAAAAATTCACCTTGTTCGTAGAAAATTTTTTTTTGTTAAAAATTACTTTTTTAATTGGAAATATAAATATTTCATTTTTTATTGTAATATTAATTTATCTTTTATGATGGAAAATTCAACTATTTGGTTTAAAATGGACATATTTTTTACAAATTTGTCTTTTTTTGCAGAAAATTAATATTTTTGGTTGAAAATTGAACTACTACTTGAATGGTTACATTGAAAATGTAACCATTCCATTTTTTTGTTGAATTTTTTTTGTAATTCAAAAAATAAACTATTTGGTTGGAAATTTGTATTTTTTGGTAAAAATTTAACCTACTTGATTAAAAATGCATGTCTTTGGCTGAAAATTTCACTATTTAGTGAAAAATTAAACAATTTTGTCAAAAAGTATCCTTTTTGGTTGAAAAGTCAACTGTTTCGTTGAAAATTCGTCTTTTTTGTTGAATAAAAATTTTTATATTAAAAAAAAAATTTAGATATTTCAATAAAAACCAATTCTTTTTGATTGAAAATTTCACTATTTAGTAAAAGAATGAACAATTTTGTGGAAAATTATTGTTTTTAGTGAAAAGTCAACTATTTTGTTGAATTTTTCTTTTTTTTTGAGGATTTAACTATTCCATTCTTAATTGTGAATTTATCTTTTTTAATTAAAAATTCATCTTGTTGGTAGAAATTTTTTTTTTTTTTGAAAATTATTTTTTGAACTGAAAATAAAAATATTCCTTTTTTTATTGTAATACTAATTTATCTTTTATAGTGGAAAATTCAACTATTTGGTTTGAAATGCACATGTTTTTTACAAATTTGTCTTTTTTCGCAGAAAATTAATATTTTTGGTTGAAAATTGAACTACTACTAGAAAGGTTACATTAAAAATATAACCATTCAATTTTTTGGTTGAATTTTTTTTTAATTTAAAAAATAAACTATTTGGTTGGAAATTTGTATTTATTGGTAAAAAATTAACCTACTTGGTGGAAAATTCATGTTTTTGGCTGAAAATTTCACTATTTAGTGAAAAATTAAACAATTTTGTCAAAAAGTATTCTTTTTGGTTAAAAATGTAACTGTTTCGTTGAAAATTCGTCTTTTTTGTTAAATAAAAATTTTTATATTAAAAAAAAGGTAGATATTTCAATAAAAACCAATTCTTTTTTATTGAAAATTTCGCTATTTAGTTTTATTATTATTCTTATTCTTTTTAGTGAAAAGTCAACTCTTTTGTTAATTTTTTTTTTTTTTTGTTGGGGATTCAACTATAATATTCTTAATTGTAAATTTACCTTTTTAAATTAAAAATTCATCTTCTTGGTAGAAAAAAATTTTGTTTGTGAAAAATTATTTTTTTAACTGAAAATATACATATTTCAATTTTATTTGTAATATTAATTTATCTTTTATAGTGGAAAATTCAACTATTTGATTTAAAATGGACAAATATTTTTACGAATTTGTCTTTTTTGGCAGAAAATTAATATTCTTGGTTGTAAATTGAACTACTACTTGAATGGTTATATTGAAAATAAAAATAAAATTTTCAACAAAACAATGGAATGGCTATTCCATTTTTTGTTGAAATTGTCCTTCTTTTAATTTTAAAATTAAACTATTTGATTGGAAATTTGTATTTTTCGGTAATAAAAATAACCTTCTTGATTAAAAATTCATGTTTTTGGTTGAAAATTTCACTATTTAGTGAAAAATTAAACCAATTTTTGGTGAAAAATTAATCTTCTTGGTTAAAAATTCATGATTTTGGTTGGAAATATCACTATTTAGTAAAAAATTAAACAATTTGTGAAAAATTATTCTTTTTAGTGAAAAGTCAACTATTTTGTTAAAAATTCGTTTTTTTTTTTGGTTGAGGATTCAACAATTTTGTTACAAAGCAATCCTTTTTAGTTGAGAATTCAACTATTTTAATGAAAAGCGATCCTTTTTGGTTGAAAATTCTTTTTTTTTTTTGTTAAAAATTAAGTTTGTCAAATAAAAATTTAATTATTCCATTTTCAATTGTAAATTTATCTTTTTCAATTGAAAATGCATCTTGTTGGTAGAAATTTTTGTTTTGTTAAAAATTATCTTTTTAACTGAAAATTTGAGTATTAAATTTTTCATTGTAATATAAATTTATCTTTTTCAGTGGAAAATTCAACTATTTGTTTGAAAATTCATATATTTTGTTCCAAATTTGTCGTTTTTGGTAGAAAATTAATATTCTTCTTTGAAAGTTTGTTAACAATTTGTTAAAAATTCATTGTTAGGCTGGAGATGCATAATTTTACTTTAAAATTCGTTTCTTTGGTTGCAAATTTAAATATTTTGTTACAAAGTCTTTTTTTTTGCAAAAAATTAATTTTTAAAATTAAAATGTAACCATTCTATTTTTTCTTGAAAATTTATCTTTCTTACATGAAAATTCAATTATTTGGTTGAAAATTGCACTATTTAGTAAAAAATTGAACAATTTTGTTGAAAATTATTCTTTGAGTGAAAAGTCAACTATTTTGTTGAAAATGTGTTTTTTTGGTTAAAGATTTAACTATTCCATTCTTAATTGTGAATTTATCTTTTTGAATTAAAAATTCATCAGGCCTGCTTTATTCTTCATTGCCGAAATAATATTTATAGCTTTTTAGCATGTTAAAAGAGTTGCCTTTCTTCAGATTTTCTTTTATAATGCATCGAACAGTTCTGCGCAGGTACTAGCGCAAAGCATATTTATTGTATCACTAAAACTGGCAGTTTATTTCTAAATACTCTACACTTGTGCACAACATATATCTAACTCATTAGATGGGATTGATAAGAACGTAATTACTGAAAAGCAACAGTAGTTGACCAAAATACTTCTACTCTTTAGTTCACTTGTAATGTTTTTTACAAACGTGAGAGGCAAGAACTAAAATGTTTTCTATGTACATAATTCGTCACGTTTCCGGAGTTACAGGGTGAGCATGAAATAGAATCCGGTTAGAAAATGGTGTACCTGCAGTCATAGGTTCATATGAGGTCCAAATGTGAAAAATGAAGGGCTTTTTCTCTTACTATGTCACGCTTGCTGTAAATGTTTATTTAAAGGTCACCAGGAGTTTACGAAAGTCCAGCATTTGAAAAAAGAATGTGGCTACTAGCAAAGACATCTTATTTCCTTGTCAGGTCTGCATCAGTAGGTTTAAGAAAGTATATATAGGTTTATAACATTTACAATATCAACATGTAAAGACATGTATGGGGTACCATTACTAGGTCGCTCTTAGTAAATAATACGCAATAATAAAGCAATATTGCGCGTTGCTGGGGAAGTACTCACTGCGAGTTATTTACAGTTCCCGATATAGACGTTTGTATGTCTAATTTGGACCCGGTAGGAACCTATATATATATATATACTTCATGCAATATGAAAGTTCGGGCACGATCACGTACATCTTGTTTCATACTTTCATAGTTCGCTTTGAATATCTTAGATATTCATAACCTCTCAATCGGAACGTGATAATTAGAATAGCGTAAAAACTGAGTTTCCTGAACGTCGAAATTTTATGAAAACCTTATTAAGCCCTGCTGTAATCTTTATTGGCAATACATTTGTAATATCTTTTTAGTTTATTAAAAGAATGGTCTCTATTAAGATCTGATTGAAATCTATATGTCTAAAGTCGGTATATAATTGCATTTTCATTTGCATATAATGCGAAGAAAGGTTTCAGGCAGGTACTAGGGGTAAGCAGATTTATTATAACAATAAAACATGCAGTTTTTTTTTCAAGTTCTTTCCGAATACCCTACACTTATGTACAACATAAGTCCAACTTTGTTAGACTGTATTAAGAAGGAATTGAATTTCTAATTGAAACTTTCACCATATTTGACTACATGCGTTAAAGTATTAATTAGCCTGATGATTTTCTCGAACTAGATACCTTTACAGTCTGTTCGGTACTGCTTCAATTATTAATAAGTAACAGCAGTTAACCAAAATACTCCTACACTTTGCTTCACTTGTAATGTTTTCAACAAACAAGAAAGGCCAAAATTTAAATGTTCCTTTGGAACACAATTTGTTACGTTTCCGCAGTTACACCATAAGTGCGAAATAAAATCCTGTTTGAAAGTGCTGCACTTGCCTCAATACATGGCTATATGGGCTTCAAACGCGAAAAATAAAGGGATTTGTTGCTTACCATGTTTTACTAGCTGAAAATATGCATTCAAAGGTCACCAGGTTTTCACGAAAGTCCGGGAGTTGAACAAAGAAACTGGCTAAAATCACAGACTTCTCTCTTCCCTGTTAGGTCTGTATCGATGATTTTTAAGAAGTATACATAGCTTCATGTCGGGTACAATATAGACATTTAAATGCACATATAGACCTTACTATGTCGAATTTGGACTCGATATCAACCTATATGTATTTCATGCAATATGAAATTTCAGACACGATCACGTACATCATATTTTGTACTTTCTTAGTTTGTTTTGAAAATCCTAGATATTCATAACCACTCAAGCAAAACGCAATAACTTGAATGACATAAACACATGGTTTTATAAACCTCGGAATTTAATTCTATACTTGTTAAGGTATGATATATTCTTCATCGCCAATGCATTATTTATTGCTTGTTGGTATGTTGAAAGAATTGCGACTATTAAGGTCTGATTTAAAACTAGCCAGGAAAGTCGACGTATAATTGCTTTTTCTTTGGTAATACGTCGAAATAATATAGGGCTATATGGGCTTTAAACGCAAAAAATAAAATGGCTTTGTTACCTAATGTGTCTCGATAGCTGTAAATATGCATTCAAAGTTCACTAGGTATTTACGAAAATCCAGGATTTGAACAAAGAACTAAGCTAAGAGTATAACCTTCTATTTTCCATGTTAGGGCTGAGTCAACGATTTAAGCTTAATATTTTAAATTCATAATAGTTTAATACCGAAGTCTAATCTTCGGCATGCTCCCTACGATTATTTTTCTCAATCTTCAGCCCCTGTTGCTAGCTTGGTGTAGATTGAAAACCCCAAATTTGACAACCACCTTTTGCAACGATAAGTACTCACTTCGAATAAGACACCGTACCCTATAAGTTTCATTACGTGTTCAAATTGAACCAAATATAAGCCCTTACATACATTAAAAAAATTATAGATTTAGGCACAACAAGAAAAGGAGCAGGGTTTTTTATTATACAGGTTCTTTTTTGTAAATATTGGCTTAACATCACCACTTGGAGACCCTACCAGTAACCGAAACAGCACGCAATTTTGCACTAAGGGCACTGCAATATTTTGTGTTTGTGGGACAGTGCGCGGAGCGAATGATTCAAAATGCCCGACATAGAACTTTATATGTCGAATTTGGACCTAATAAGAATCTATACATACCTCATTAAATATGAAAGTTCATGCACGATCACATGCATCATGTTTCTTACTTTCTTATTTTGTTTTCAAAATAACCCGGCTAAAAATTCCTGTACAGGAACCTCGGAGGATCCTGCTCTTCTTCCTGTACACGAACCTGCACACGAGCATGTACAAGTAATCCTGACGGTTTCTGTGCAGGAATTTGCTGAAGGAAACTGTACATAATCCTGGAAAGAAAACTGCACCGACAAAGGAACTTCTGGATGATCCTGTACGGGTTCCTGTACAGGAACCTTTGGAAAGTTTCTTTACCGAAGCATGTATAGGTTCCTCTACAGAAAGCCATCACGAAAACTCATGTAGATTACAGCTATAAAGCTGCCTTACTTTTATTCTCTTTACGATTCAATTCACCATCGAGAGAGCCAAGCCACTAGCGAACCCTCGCGTATTAGTTCCTACGTAGTTTCATGTATAGGATCCTGAACATGTTCCTGTACATAAACCCACTTCTCATCTGGCTCTGTGAAGTAGCCTCTATAGGATCATTCAAAGGTTATCTGGCATACAGGTTCCTTTGTAGGAACATATACAGTTTCCTTCGCCAAATTTCTGTACAGGAACCGTCAAGATTACATGTACAGATTCATGTGCAGTTTCGCGTACAGAAAGTTATGCAGGATCCTCCGAGGTTCCTGTACAGGAATTTATAGATGGGGTATATTCAAAACCAACTAAGACAGTAAGAAACATGATGTATGTGATCGTGCCTGAACTTTAATACTACATGAGGTATACATAGGTTCCTATCAGGTCAAATTCGACATATAAAGTTCGATGTCGGGCGCTTTGAATCATTCGTTCTGTGTACTCTTCCACAAACACAAAATAATGCAGCACCCTTAATGAAACATTGCGTGCCAGTTGGGTTACTGGTAGGGTCTCCAAGTGATGATGTTAATCCAAGATTTACATAAAAGAACCTGGATAATAACAAACCATGCTCATTGTCTCCTTGTGTCTGAATCTATAATTTTTTTAAAGTATGTAAGGGTTTATGTTTGGTTCAGTTTGAACACGTGAAGAATCTTATAGGGTTCGGTGGCTTAGTCGATGTGAGTACTTGCCGTTGCACAAGGTGGTTCGCCAATTTCGGATTTTCATTCTAAACCAGGATGATAATAGGGCCTGAATATTGATAAAAATAATCGTAGAGAGCATCACCGACTCAAACCTAACAAGAAAAAGAGAAGGCTGTGGTTTTAGCCAGGTTCTTTGTTTAAATACTGGACTTTCGTAGGTACCTAGTGACCTTTAAATTCATATTTTCAGCGGGTGGTACATAGTAAACAACAAAGCCCTTTGTTTGTCGCGCTTAAAGCCCATATAACCCTATATTGAGGAAAGTACAACATTTTCTAACAGAATTCTATCTCTTTACAATCGTGTAACTCTGGAAACGTAACAAATTGTTACACTAATACTGAAATGCATGTAGTCAAATCTGATAAAAGGATTGGTTAGGAATCACTACATAAGCAATCCCGTCTAATAAGTTAGATTTATGTAGTGCACAAGGAAATAGGACTTGGAAAGAAACTTGCAGTTGTAATGTTATAATAAATGTGCTTTGCAATATTACCAGCGCGGAACTGTTCGACATATTACAAAAGTAAGTGCAATTATACATCGACTTTCCTGGCTAGTTTTCAATCAAATCTTAATAAAGGCAACACATTAAACATGCTAAAATGCAATGAATGCTATTTCGGCAATGAAGAATAAAGCAGGCCTTAAAAGGGATGGAATTAATTTTCCGAGGTTTATAAAACCTTGTTTTTACTGTATTCAAATAATAAAGTTTTGCTTGAGAGGCTATGAAAGTCTGGTATTTTCAAAACGAAATAGCAAAGTAAGAAACAAGATGTATGTGATCGTGACTGAACACTCATATTTCATGAGGTATATATCGGTCCTTATCAGTTCCAAACTCAACATAATAAGATCTATATCAGGTACTTTGAAACATTCGCTCTTTTTGCACTTCCATCAACACGAAATATTGCAGCACCATTAATGCAATAGTGCGTGCTGCTTGTCTTACTGATAGGGTTTTCAAGCTGTAATGCAAATCCATGGTTCGAAAAATAGAACCTAGAAAGTAACAAAACCTCCTCTTTTTTGTTGCTGTGTCTTGATTTATAATTTTTGGGTAGTATAAAAATGTTTACATTGGCTTTAATTTGAGCACGTAGATTTGTATAGGGTACATTGTCTTAGTCGATGTGAACACTTGTAGGTGATAAAGTCTGTGTCAAAGTTGGATTTTCAAACTAAACCAAGCTAGCAACAGAGCCTGAATATATAATGGTTTACTAATAGCGACTTAGTCATAGTACCCTGTATGTACCTTTACATGTCTACGTTGTATCCGATATAAACCTATATATACTTCTTTAAAATCATCGGTACAGACCTAACAAGAACAAGAGAAGGCTGTGGTTTTATCAAGGTTCTTTGTTCAATTCCTGGACTTTCGCGAAAAGTCCTGGTGATCTTTGAATGCATATTTTCAGCGAGTAAGACATAGTAGACAACCAATCCCTTTATTTTTCCCGTTTGAAGCACATCTGGCCCTGTATTGAAGAAGTGCGGGATTTTCAAATAGGATTCTATTTCATACCCATGGTGTAACTCCGGAAACGTAACAAGTTGTGTTCTAAAGGAACATTTAAATTTGAGCCTTTCTTGTTTGTTGAAAACATTACAAGTGAAGCAAAGCGTAGGAGTATTTTGTTTAACTGCCGTTACTTATCGATAATCCAAACCGTACCAAACAGACTGTGAGAGTACCTAGTTGCATTAAAACGTCACACTAAAACTTTAATGTACGTAGTAAAATCTGGTGAAAGGTTATTTTAGGAATTTACTTCCTAACTAATCCATCTAATAAGTTGGACTTACGTTGTGCACAAATGTAGGGTATTCAGAAAGAACTTGGCTAGAAACTGCATGTTTTATTTTTATAGTGAATCTGCTTACCAAGAGTACCTACCTAAGACCTTTCTTCGAATTAAAAAAGAAAATGCGATTATATACCTTTTTTCGACATATAGATTTCAATCAGATCTTAATAGAGACGAGCCTTTCAATAAACGAAAAAGATATTAATAATTTATTGGCAATAAAAATTACAGCAGGACTTAACTTTTAGACGGTCGGGATTCGAAATATTAAACCATCCTTTAAAAGTGCCCCCATTTGTGTATTGCATCATGTATCAACTATATACAAAGTTCATATCACACAACGAGTCGACATATCGGCTTCCCGGTCGAATGAGGTAAACAACAAATTTTTTATTATAAAATTTTTCGTTTTCCCGAAACTGGATGAAAACATGACCGCGGGGGTTTTCGAAGTCGCTGATAACGAATCTGGGGTCAGACTAAAAAAATTCACGTCAGCACCACCACCCCCAATGGCCTCAAAATCCACGGGGTCATGTTTTCACCGAGATTAAGAAATCTAAACAATTGGGGCATTTGGGGGAGAGTGGGGGGACTCATCACTGACGCCAGACTCATGATCAGCGACCCCAAAAACCCCTGGGTCACGTTTTCACCTAGTCTTTGGAATATCGAAAAATTCGGGAATTTGGAGAGTGACCGACGTGAATTTTTAACATCTGACCTCAGATTCGTGATCGACGACCCCAAGAACCCCCGCGGTCATGTTTTCAGCGAATTTCGGGAATATCGAAAAATTGGGGCATTTGGGGGGTGGGGATTGGGGGCCTACTAACGTGAATTTTTGGAATCTGACACCCGATTCGTGATCAGAGAAGCCGAAAACGGTTTATAAAACTCTGATTTCACGCTATACCATTTATCACGTTCTGATTGAGAGGTTATGAAGATCTAGGGTTTTCAAATCAACTAGGCTAATAAGAAGCATTATGTATATAATCAGAACTTGACTTTCATATTACATGAGGTATATATCGGTTCCTATGGGGTTCAAATTAGATATACAAAGGTCTATATCGGGAAATGTGACTAACTCGCAGTGAGTACTTTCCCATCAACGCGCAATATTGCTGCATTATTGTGTGCTGTCAGGGTTACTGCTGGGACCTTCAAGTGGTAATTTACATCCACGATTTAAAAAACGCGTGAGCCGTCGTGGGACGCCAAGCAGGAGCAATATTTTCATATGATGTAAATCGAAGTGATTTTTCTTTGAATATTTTCAACAACAAAAAATAGTTGAAATACACTTAATAATTACACAACACTTCAGTAAACACACACAAAATTGCATATCAAGGCAAGCACGTGTACGAACCACGAAATTCAAGAAGAATGCATTTGGCTATACACTGCTATGCATACGAGCGCATTCAGTTACGCCCTGCTAATGCTGTCAGAGTCTCCGTGTGGATATAAGAGCGAAGGGTGGAGAGAAAGAGAGCAGGCAAGCAAGTGAGAGAATGAGTGTAGGAGGGGAGGGAAGTGGTAGAAGCGAAGGAGAAATAGAGATGGAGAGGGATTTAAATAGTCAGTCCGTAGGAGAAGCGAAGGAAGGATAGAGAAGAGGAAGCGTTACCCTCGAAGAGTTAGCCTCGAAGCGGCACCAAGTTTTCCGAGATCACACCGTGCCATAAGAAGTTATCACATCAAAGCTGAACATGGTTAATAACAATCCCTACTCTTTTTTTGTTACCTCTCAATCTATAATTTTCAATCAGTATATAAGGGTTTATGTTGGGTTCAATTTGAATACGTAAAGGATTTTATAGGGTACTGTGTTTTGGTCGTTGTTACTAATTACAGATTAACTAGGTGGTCGGCTTTGAGATTTACCATGTCGAAGAACACACTTTGGCCCTAAATTAGTATGGATTTAAAATAATAGGCTTACATGAACACCTGGCTTTCCTATAATTATTCACAGATAGCAAATTAGTTATGGTACCCTGTATATGCCTTTACAATTTTACATTGTACCCGATATAAATCTATATATACTTCTTTAAACTCACTGACTCAGACCTGACAAGAAAAGAAGAAGTCTTTGTTGTCAGCCTGATTCTTTGTTCAAACGCTGGACTTCCGTAAACTCCTGGTGACGTTTAAATAAACATTTACAGCAAGTAAGACATATCAAGAGACAAAGCCCTTCATTTGTCACATTTGGATCTCCTATGATCCTATATTGACACAGGTAAAACATTTTCTAACAGGATTCTATTTCGTGCTCATCGTGTGATTCCGGAAACATGACAAGTTGTGTGCTTGAAGAAAATTTCAATTTTTGCATCGCACTTTTGTAAAAAACATTACAAGGGACTAAAGTGTCCAAGTATTTTGGTCAACAGCTGTTGCTTTTCGATAATTCACTCATTACCAAAGAGAATACGCGAGAATCTAGTTATAGAAATCGTCACACTAATACGTAAATGCACGTAGTAAAATCTGGTAAAAGGGCCGATTAGGAATTACTTCCTTAGCAATCCCGTCTAACAAGATCGATTTATGTTGTGCACAAGTCTAGGGTATTTCGAAAGAAACGGCTAGTATTAATTATCTAATAAATTTGATTTGCTCTATTACCTGAGTAGAGCAGTTCGACGTATAAGAAAAGAAAGTGGGATTATACGTCGACTTTTTTCGCCAGTTTTGAATCAGATCTTAATAAAGGCAATACTTTATACGTGCTAAAAAGCAATGAATGTTATTTCAGCAATAATGAATAAAGCCGGCCTTAGTAAGGATGGAATTAATTTTTCTAGCTTTATAAAACCTCGCTTTTACTCCACTCAGGTCTTTGCGTTTTGCTTGAGAGGTACTAGCACTAGACTTTCAAAACCTCTCAAGCAAAACCCAATTACTTGAGTAGAATGAAAACGAGGTTTTATAAAACTCGGAAAATCAACTCCATCGTTATTGAGTGCTATGCGGGTTACTGTTGGGACCTATAAGTCAGTGTGAGAAGCGAAGGAAGGATAGAGAACAGAAAGCTTTACCCGGTATGTGATAGTCGCGAAGCAGCACCCAGTTTTCCGAGTTCACACGGTGTCATAAGAAGTTATCACTTGAAAGATGAACATGGAAAATAAAAATCCCTACGCTATTTCTTGTTAACTCTCAATCTTTAATTTTCAATAAGTATATAAGGGTTTATATTAGGTTCAATTGGAATACGAAAGGGGTTTACACGGTACCGTGTTTTAGTCGTTGTTAATAATTAGCCTAGGTGGTTGGCAAATTTGAGATTTAACATGTGGAAGAGCAGACTTCGGTACCACCTGGGTTTCGTATAATTATTCCCAATAGCTACTTAGTTATGGTACCCTATAAATGCCTTTACATGTTTTCCTTTTACTCGATATAAACCTATATATAGTTCTATAAACACAATGACTCAGACTTGACAAAAAAATAAGATGTCTTTGCTATTAGCCAGATTCTTTTTCAAATGCTGAACTTTCCTACAATCCTGGTGACCTTTATATAAACATTTCTAGCAAGTGAGACATAGAAAGCGAAAAAGTCCTTTATTTGTCACATTTGGACCTCATAACCTCATATGACCCTATGACTGCAGGTACATCATTTTCTAACAGGATTCTATTTAGTGCTCACCCTGTAACTCCGGAAACGTGACAAATTAAATTTGTGGATATAATTTAGGCGAAAAATGTTGTTAAATAAAAAGTTATTGCAGCTTGTGTCGTTTTTCCAAAAAGACAATTTTTAATTTTTGATGTATTTCTATAGCAAGAGTTTATAACAAATTCGAAGATCTTTTTTGGTTAAACAACTTTTGTCTTTTCATTTTTTTTCGTCTTTTGTGTAATTTTTTAAAAATTTATCTTAATTTGTACATCCTCTCTGAGTGAAAAAGTTTGCCTATTATTTTTTTTTCTTTTCTTGTGTCGTTTTCCAAAACATTGAATTTTTTTATTAATGTTATTTTTCACGAATAAAACCGCAAAATGAAATGTTTAATTTTTCTGTATTTTTTGTGCGATCAAAATTCGAATTTTCGATTTTTTGAAAAAATTCAAAAAGTTGTTAAAATAATCTTGTAGGGCTCTCAAAAGGAAACGTTTTTCTCCTCGTGACTTTTTTTCATATCATGCGTTCTTCGGCTTAAAATATTAATTTTCGTTTGTATCTAGGGATTTTGAAAATGCTATAACTCTGATAATTTTCATTTCATCAAAAAATTTCACACGGATAAATTGTTTATTTTTTGGAGTAATACTATCAACCGTACATAGAATTTTCCACTTTTGAAAAAAGTGGTCTCAAAAATTTTCAAAATGTGCTCACTTCTTGAATTTTTATCCAAAACAGCTGGTTGACGAACTCGTTCTTTCTTTTTAGGCCTTCAAAAAGTGTGCCAAAGCACAATATAATCTGATGAATCTTTCGAGAGTTATCGTGCCTACACGATACTACAGACGGACAGACAGACACCTTCGTAAAAACCGTTTTTTTCTGACTCAGGGGGCCTCAAAACGTCGACATTTGATTGAATCTGCGAAAGTCATTTTTCACATAAAACCAGTACCTTCTCATTGAGATGAGAATGTAAAAAAAAAAGTCATTATTAATAAAATTGATGAAACTGACGGATTAAAAAGGATTGAAAGGTAGATTTCGATAGGTTTCGAATTTATTCCAGTTAAACTTGGTGTTGTTTCACGGATTTAAATACATTAGAAACTCTCTCTGGATTAGACTCGGATTCATTCAGATTCAGATTCGGCATCTTATCTAGTTAATAACACAACTTTTACGTTAAAGTACACATGTAATAGTACTCTGACGGACATAGTTAAAGTACAAAATATTATCGGAATTAGAATAGATATAGTAATGACTTGATGGATATAATTTTCAGATTCTGTAGCATACTTAGAGAGATAAAGGTGTATTCATATACAAGATACTTTTTTTCTTCTTAAGTATAATCAATCGATAACTGTAAAGCGATATCTGTAAATCCCAAGCTTACCAACCCGACTTTGCAAGCGGTTGGTTTGTGGATGCGCCTTCATGTTGTTGTCGTGTTGGGTTTCCAGTTTTCTATTGGAATTCAAGTTCGGGAAGATACCAACTTTCATTTAGGCCACAACTTTAGTTAAACCCCAGTTTCTTTCTGTGGAAAGAACATCGTTATTGTAAAAAGTATTTAGTTTCTTATCAAATTTATAATAAAATAGCCAGAGTAAAGATTACTAGTATCAGAATGTATTACAGATAGAAAATAAGTGCTTATTAATTATAAAATGGCTACGGATGGTCCATTGAGAGTAAAATAAATGTGATAATGTGAGTTTCTATATGCATGCTATATTTTATATAAGAATTTTCAATGTGAAATTACTACATCAGATTTAAATAATTATCGAAAAAATCAAAACCCACACATTCTAGCATTCAATCAAATTAAATTGGCGATAGTCAGATAAAGTTGCGGGATCAGAGTGACATATAATAATATTATTAAGAAGAATAGGTATCATGACAAAGATACGATGCGATTCGAAAAATTAGATTATTTAAAAATGTCTTTACGGAATAATACCTTACGAGTCATTGGTTTCACGAGGTTGGCACAGGAGAAATTTCGATTAGTTGATGTTCGTGTTTTTTAAGGATGAAAAAAAGGTCTGAGTATTATTTTAATCAACCAGTATCTAACATCGAGTGTCTTTTCTTCAGAAGTCAAAAACGATGCAATCCTTGACATCATTTACGCTATATATGAAGCCTTGCTTCGAAAAAGAATATAATAAAGCGCCACGCTGAAAACAAGTGTAAAATTCATCAAGAGCTATTTTTATATCACTACAAAAGAACACTCCAATCACTCGCACTAATAAATTACTAGCATGGACGCAGGGGCTCTGCTCCAGCCTAACGTAGCGCAATACAATTTACGAGAAAATCTCTCTAACAATCTACTCACTCGACATTCAGGGAGCGAATGATTCAACAATCGGTTTCGCACTCACGGATTTTCCTTCTAATGCTGAAATTCACCTAACAATAAGTAAGAACAGAATTTTGTCGCAAGCCTCCTAAATATAGACACAACATTTCGCTACAGAAAACCAATTTATTTTAATGATATTCTTAATTAGATATTAGATTAGATTTTACTGATTTTCGAAGCTTGAACTTAATAGTGCTATAGTTGTTGTTTAATACATTTCTGTAATAAAAGCAAAACCCTGATACAGTTATGTTTGCGCGATTGTGTGGACGATAGGAGCACATTTGCCGGGACGCTAGGTCCGGTATTACGTTTTATTTCGCACTCTATTTTTCTTGCATTGCGCCTCGCTACCTCCGGCGGCATGTTCCGCTAAATTTCCATTTCTATTTGCTCGAGAGGAATTTTTTTCGCCTGCGGGTCGCGCCATGTAAAATCACACGAAAATATCGGCTTACACAATCGAACGATATTTTCATCAGCGCTTGTTACGTAATGCGAGAGCCTCTGTACGGCTAAGCTATTGGGGTATTGTTGCCAAATATAGGCGCTCGTTTGCCCTATCAATTCCCCTCCATTCACCCCTAGCTCTTCGAAAACCCCTAACTGCTAACCCAACTCCCCCGGGCAATAAAAAAGGACGCTTGATCGAACGTTGTAGGTATGTCGTTAAACTTTTCAATTGTCACTAGTTGTCAAACAAAAATGTTAGCTACATTTTTTCACGCATCAAATCAGAACAAACTTGACGGATATTGCGGGTAAAAATTTCCAAAACGGACATGTGAGGTAGCACGCCAATACCAGCATTTGGAAACTACACCACCATGTATTGTAGCGTCACCTTCCGTTTCGAAAATAAACTTCCAATACGTTTATTGGAAGTTTCTAAACGAAATTTTTTACAGTACAGCATTATTTCATATACGAAGCCCTTTTATACGAAATCTTTTCAAAAATAATTTGAAACAAAAATTCAGTAAAAAGGCAATCTCTCAAGGTGTCTCAGTATGGAAGAGAAGGATCTAATTTTTCAGAGTAAACATGCCAATCACCTTTCGATACGTTTAAATTCCCGCCACGAGCTCCTCTGCCTCACTTTTTCTCCTGTTAAGTTAGACTTAAGCGGAACAGTACAATTTTTAAAATTGGATGTGAATAAGATATAGGAATTGACGATAAAAACCCCCATCAGGAGACACTTGTCCAATGTTTATAGTCAAGCTGATGTGTCAAGCGGGATTGTGGAATAGGGCAATTTACACCATTCGATTTCAAAACAAGCAAGTGAGCTGGAACACTGATATCAGAAGGCCATGGTGATGAATTACGTTAGTAAGTACCGAAATGGAGTATATATGTAAAGGAGTAATGGAGGTTTGGAGCCGTTCCGTAATATGATTAATAATGCCGCATGGGACAATTTTTCACTGTCGCTGTAACTTTTCAAATTTCAGGAAACGATTCGTCAAGGATGCTCCACTTTACGACCCCTCGAGGAAGAAATTAGATATCGTGGAAATTGCGAAGTAACCGAATGTAATATCCAGATTCTGCCGCGGGACGCTTGATAACAAAAAATTTATCACTGAGAGAGCGCAGCCGGAAGAAGACGCTATAAAATATACGAGAGTGAGGCGTTGTAAAAATTAATGACACTTTAATGTCATTTGGCCACTTCTGAATTAGACTCGGAATTTCTGGTCGTCTTTAACGGAGACGTAAATAATAAATGAGGAGGAAATATGGAATGATTATAAAAGTAAAGGGTACATAATTCCCCCAAAAAATGAATCTTTAGAAATGAGTCATAAGTACCTATGACCCAGACACTTAATAGAAAAGGAATGCATTGAAATAAATAAATATATGAGATCTCTTGATGGGCTGATTCGGGCCTGAGTGTTGATTTATTTCCAAACAAAAAGCTTTTCCTGAAAAAGTCTAAAGAACTTTCGAGATAAAGTCCTATTTTCAGATATCAAATGACCTAAGAGTAAGTAAGAGAAAAGAACCACTTTCAGCGTTCACTAACCAAGAGGGTCGTTACGAAATATCTCTTAGCTCTGCAATCAAGATTCCTGCAGGGTCTCTCTCAGTGAGGATTTTAATTCTCGAATTCGAGCAAAGTGAACCTCGACACAACCGAAACTATGTTTCTCTAAATTGGAAGTCTCTACAATTCAGGACATTCATTACTACCAGCGAGACAGAGGTTGCTCACAGAAAACATGATTTCATTCACAATCCTCCACTCTTTGTTTTCAAAATTAGATTTTTTTACTCCCACGTTCCGTATGAAGGTCTCAAAATATTACAATATTATAAATTACGGCCGATTTTTATTTTTGAAGTATTCTGAACAGAAACATTTATCAAAAGTTATTTTAATACCATAATTTCGCATTTAGATCAAACATTAAGAAAAAGTTTATTTTTTCCTTATTAAATCAGTGGCAAACTGCATGGTCTTTGGGGCATGGGTTATTATTAGCTGATTTTATTTAAATTTGAAGATTAGTTGTTTGGGCATTCAAACAAAACGGAGGGGTAATAGTAAAAGGATCTGAATTGAAAAAATAGGGGCCACCCGGAAGGGCCACCCATAAATTACGTAACACATTTTTTGCTACTTTTTACCCCGCCTTCCTCCATGTAAGAAGTCAGAACAAAATAACGATTGTACCCCCCGCCTATGTTACGTGATTTTTCCAAATATTTTCTGCCAGAAAATTAGTTAATTACTACCAGAGACACCTGCATTATCGAAAAGGTAGAAATTATTAACATGAAAAGAAATCAAATTAAAAAAATATGGAACGTGCAACAAAGAAATTATTAGTACTTTCTTCGAAAATTAAAACATAGAGGAACATGGGGCAAAACGCGATGATTTTGCTTCACGATTTTTTTTCGCATACTAAAATACTTTTTCCCCTCATTCAACACTATAGGTGTCCCAAACAACTAGCTCTACGACATCTTGCGCGGTGTCCCGTTTTGCCTCTGCACTTGGAAGTTGTTTTCCGATGACGGGTCATGAGGAAAAAGGCTTGGATGTGATGCAACTTCAACCAAAAACAGTTGCATTCTCAAGTAAAAATGTGGAATTTTCAACAACAACAAAATTTTTCAACCAAGAAAGATGACTTTTCTAAAAAAGAATATAATTTTCTATCCAAAAAGCTTAATTTTTAACAAAATAGTTTCATTTTAAACAAATAGTTTCATTTTTAAAAATAATTCAATTTTCAACAAAATAATTACATTTTTAACATAATAATTGAATTTTCAAGCTACAAAGATGAATTTTCAACCAAATGGTCAATTTTTCAAACAAAAAAATATTTACTTCCAACCAAAATAGTTGGATTTTCTTATTGGGTTCTATTAATTCAGTTCGCATTTAAACAAGAAAACGATAAAAAGGCAAAGTTTCTTGAAAATAGGAGAAAAAAGGGAATACTTCAAAAAGGGGGAAGAGGGGAAAGAGTATGAAGTCTGCATTAAAATATAATTCTTTACACATGGATTTCATATAGGGTTGATTTGTTGAAAATATTACATAACAATATTGATTACCCCCCTTTCCGCACTCGCATGTAAAAAATCGTAACATTTTCCCAAACCCCCTCCCCCGAAAGCTGTTACGTAATTTATGAATGACCCATGATCTACATTTTCGCAAAGATTTTCTTTTTTTTTCGACACTATTTTTTTTGTTTTACTGTAGAATGGGCAAGCTTTTCAACGAAACTCAAAAACATTTTTTTACGACTGTACAGGTATAGAGCATGCCCAAAGTTTCAAACTGTTCATAACTGTATTCAGAAGTGCATACCTTCGATATAAGGGCTTCGCTAGCGGAAATATAAAAAAGCACCCTTAAAAGTTATAAAATTGAACCGTGATGTCTTTAATTTTAATATTTATTCTACGCAATTAAAAATAAATCAACTCACAACAACCAAAACTTATACTACGTACTCGAGCTTTAAGACTAAAAACGGGCTTAGAATAAGGTGTAACAAAAAGAAGCCTTTACAAAAACAAAATTTTTTTTCAGTAAAATCAGTTGAAAGAAATGATTTCAATACATACAAAATATAGCTCAACTTTATACAAAGGAAAATCCATCCTTCTCATATTGGTAACATTAGAGGAATTATTGTCTTAATTAGTCAAGATAATATGAAGCCTCTTTCTTATCTTTGTCAATTTTGCTAACTTTCTTGATGTTAGGATTGGAACATTCATATTAAAGTTATTCATTTAGAATAATCTATTTACACGTGAAACTAAAATCTGACCTCCGTGAATGCTATTAATTAACTTTATGTATATGATTATTTTCAAACCTAACTTCACAAATATTAACCTTTACTTCAACGAAGTTGAATCTAAAAGGAATATGAACAATGAAATATTTTTAATTTTTGGACTTCCATATTATCTGTTTTCTGATTTCATTTTTTTCGTATATAAATTGAAGGGCACGTTTGCTTTCGTTGGAGGGTGGAAGATAGATGATCAGTTCAGACCAAGTAGTAAAAGTCTATCTAAAGCGGAGCATCGTGGAAAAATATTTGAGCATACGCTACAAATGCTTGCTCTGGCCCTCGAAATTGCGTAATAAAGCGGCAAAGCTCTTTTCCGATAATTCCCTTCTACCTCGCAGCTCTGACTTTTCAGCGACGACTGCGTCCTGCCTTGGCGTCTCCTTCTTACAACCCCAAGCGTTTCCCTCTGAGCACCCACCCTACCTTTCGACAAAGTTTCTTGACTCCTTTCGTCTACATTTTCCACCCACCGACTTTGTTCTCTTCTAACTCCATCTACATCTTTCACTGTCTCTATAACCGCCTGATAATTGTGTGATGTGCTAATATCCTATATTTGAATTTCCTACACTGATTGTGAGTGCCTCAAGGAACTGAGTTCAGCTGAATGTCTTGTGCAAATGTCGATTATGTCACCAAGGTGTGTCTACAATATTACAAAGCGATTCATTCAATATTATGTTTGATGAAAATTGATTACTAACAAATATGTTAACTATTTAACACATTTTTTCATAAATCAACCAAGCTGATAGAAAAATGGCATAATGAACTTCATCATACTGTAACGTTTCAGCGCCACTGTTCATACTTTAACGTAACCCGGTGACAGTAATGCCAATTTTGTTTCTTTTTGTCTATTTTTAATCAATTGAATTTCCATTTTAGCATAAAATGTTCTGTTAATACATTTTTTAGAAATATAATATTCAAATTATAACCAAGTTTAATGATTGGGACCGTTACGATTACTAGGATATCTACCTTATAATTTTTTTTCTTTTTTCAATAGAAAAGTGAAAAATCATTTAATAATATGTAGAGCGCCGATAAATATATATTTTGTTTAGGGCAGCGTATTAATGTATGCCATTTTTTTTTAAAGTCTTGCTTCATCAAACTCCTCTAAGCAATCACCCACAAACATTTCACACCCCTTCAAATTATCTCGCTCTTCCAACAATTCCCTCTTTTACCCTTTACCCCTCTTCAACACTCTATGCATTGTCCCTTTACCCTGACAACGTTTACCTACAAAAAAATCTCGCCTTTCCAACGCATTCCCATTTTTCCACTTCTCCGATGTACTCGATCCCCTATTTTCCCTAGTTCAAACTGCACCATCCTTGTCCCATCCACATTCCTATGCTTATTTGATATACTCTTTGTCCCTTCACCCTCTCTCATATACTCCTTACCGTCATCCCACGACCGTATCCAACTCTCCTCCCCTGCTTTCACCTTTCTCTCATGTTGCCCCTAAAAAATTTTCTATTTTCTCCACACCCTTGTCCTCATCTACCATTTCAAGTCCTCCCTCTTTCTCTCACGCCTCTCCCCACCCTTCAGCCTCTATCACTTTATCTTCTCCTCGAAAGTTGTCCCTAAAACAATTTCCTAATTTTCTTCAGCCCTTCGTCTTCATCTACTATTTTATACTTGTAGGAATGTATTTACTGGCCATTGGGAAAGCAAGCAGGACTTAATGTAGTTAATAATAAATGAATCCATTGTTGTCAATAATTTAATTGTTATAAATATTGAAAAATAAAAAAATATCAGAAATTATGTTTCTCATTGCTATTAACTAATTGCATTAACAAATTCGCAATCAAAGAAATTCTTAAAAATTTCAGGTACTTTTTTTTTAAAGTGCTTTGATCGGCGTGCTGGTGATAATTTAGTAAATTACATTATCATTTAGTGACAATGTACAATTTAACGAAAATGATTTGTAATCGCGTCATAAAGTGACCACCTTGGAGCGTAAAAAATACCGAGAATCTTCAGAAAAATCTCCTTTCTATTCAAATTCCAATTTCTAAGGAAAAAATAATTTGGGGAGAAAGGGAAAGAGGGTTATTGAAAGGTGAGAAGACCCCTGTACTGGAAACTTTTCATTTATTTTCATTTTCTTCAGGGATGGCTCAGATTAAAGCTCTGGGCATGTAGAATTGAGATAAAAAATAAAATTTTCTTGTGTGAAGTTCCGAAGGGAAAGTACCTCCGATATTTTTGAAATACCTCCGAAATATATGCTATTGCTACCAAAATTTCTATGGAAAGAGCTCCATTCCAACTTCTCATATTCGTACCTAAAAAATTTGGCTATTTGTAACGAAATTTCGGTACACGTAGCCATGGTCAAGAAGATTCCATCAAATCATCTCTCCTTTTCTAGCTCTCGTCATTAGCTACTCTGCTTTTGGTACTCTACTTTCAGAAATTTATCCATTTTCTTCGTTAAATTTGCCCTTCTAATGAAAATTACCATTTTTTACTTGAGGCTTACGGACTGTCCATAAATTACGTAACGCTTTTGGGGGGGGGGGGTCAGCCAAACTGTAACAAGGATGTGACAGGGGGGGAGGGAGGATCAATTGGCAGCATTACGTAACAATCAATATCATATTTTTTGCAATCACTCTAATGCCAAGTTTAATATTTTCAAGCATACGATAAATTTTAGAACATGTAGTTTCTTGAAATAACCGCCAAACACGTATAAATACTTCAATTCGTACGTAGGTGTACAACATTTGTCTCAATAAAAATTTCTTTGTAGAGCCTTGTAGAGATATATACATATATATATATATATATATATATATATATATGAAAGTAGAGGTAGAATCGTCGCAGGTCTTTGACACCAAAAATAAAAAGGATCAAACCCAAGTCAACACCTCTTAAACAAATACTCACTAAGGCTGCTCTTAAACGGTTGGTCATGATGTGTGCAAATTTCGCGAAGAGAACCACTCAACAAATGATTCTGCCAACTGTTTACGGACTCAATCATTCATTTTCAAAGAAGATTCTAATTGGACTAGAGGTTCAATCGCATGGAAAATACCAACCGGTCATCAAAATTATGAACAATGCAGGTAGTGGTATTACTTTCGACTCGGCAACTTGGGCAAAACTCCATCAAACACTTGGATTTAATAGAATCATACTTCTGTTTCGGGAATTCACCTTTATACCTGCAAACCATTGAATAGGGCAAATACAAACTCGTGTTTACGACCGCTCATGGCAACAAAGCGATACTTCTGAGAGACGGCATGGAACGCAACCACGAGGCTAACAATGACACGCAGCAGGGCAAGGAGGACGCTAAAAAGAGAAAAGTGTATAGTCCCGAAATAATTCTTTAGAAGTCTACTTTCGAAGGACTGAAAAATGTTATTGTGTGTGTCGATGAAAGGTTCATGAGCATTTAACGATTATTGAAAAACGTAGAAGCATGTAAAGATTTTTTAATGGAAATGATTGTAAATTATTTAGTCTCGGAAAATATAAACGCACCGAATAAGGAATTAATCCGTAAGATAATTGAGTTTAAAGCTGCGTATTTCAAAAGTCAGGTTCAAACACAACTTGAAAAGCAATTTGTCGAATTGTATTTTGAAATCGTTTTTATGGAACTGACAACCATCTGAACGTCATAGATTGTTGGCGAGGTGGAACTGATTTTCTCTACACGTACATAATTAAATGTATTTTGTTGGAAAGTTATTAAAAACAGATATGGAATTATAATTAAAAACTATGTGTATATTTACTACCTGCTACTTAAAATAGTTGAGGGTAATTTTAAGTTTTAATTAGTAAATTGAATATTATACATACCTTTCAAGTAATTTTACCTTTGTTGTTATTTGAACAATCATTTTTCAACCTTAATAGAAAATAAGATTAGGATAATTAATTTGCGTTCCAATTAGTTCTCACCTTTTCCAATTAGATAGTTTACATCCTCTACTCTTAGACTAGCAGGGAAGGGGTGGAACGTTTCCAGTTATAAAAAATCACACGATCGCACAGGTAGGGGTGGGCCCCCTCCCCTTTTCCAGCTTCGATACGCGCATTTGATGTGAGGGGGTGGGGCCCCTCCCACTTTTCCAACTCGGAATCATTCATTCGATCAATTAGGATGACCGCTATTTTGTTTTAGGTATCGCCTCCCCTAATGACCGCCATTTTGCTTTTAGGACACGCCCCCTTATGGACGCCATTTCGGTGTTGGGCCACGCCCATCTACCAATCAGGAGAGGCCAAGCGCCTCTCCTACCCCCACCACTACTTTATACCACGCCTCTCGACCAATCAGAGCCCGTCCTATAGCTCGGGTTATCTACTCTCATAATATGTGGTTTTCATTACTGTTCTCTTCCGGAATAACACAAATAATGATATAGAATATCTTAAAATCAAACAAAAAATTAATTAAATTAAATAGCTGATGAATAAGAAAGATTAAAACTTCAATTCCTAAATCTTGTTATTCTCTGGTATTTTAGAATGTAAAGAAATTTTTGAAGTTTAAATCAAAATTGTGATTTGGGGCGGAATGAGCCAGTTTTATGGGGTGAGATGAGACGCGCATGTCCTGCTTGCCACTGAGCGTTCTCAACCCTTTAATGGAGCCGCAAAGAAGTTTCAAGTGTAGAGTTCAAAAATATAAAATTTGGCATTAATCAGAACTTATAGAATAAAAACTGACAGCCAGTGCAATTGCGCACCAAGTTCTAAAAGCAACTTTAGCTCGTAAAGTTTTAAAATGTTGGAAAAAAGATGTTTCGATGAAAAATTCTTGCGAAAAAGTGACTAATACAAGTATGCGAACATATAATTTATAAAACGAGTGGTATCTACTAAATTATAAGTCTTCGGTGTTATACGATTTAATTTTATTCAGCATATTCAAGACGAAATTTTTATTTTTATTCACACTGATGAGTTGCAGAAATCTTCGAAAATTTGTATTTGCAATTATTCCTTTAAAGTTTGCTAAAAAAAGCCTAATTCTGTGACAAGACCTTTAGAGTTCAAGGATGTTAGGAGGTTACAATTCCTATTTCATGCAAAACTGAAAAAATAATTATGTTAAACTGATCATTAATTGCATTTATACTTTCAAGTATTTATTGACCCGGCCTACTAAGTAATAAGACTCAATTATGCTTTAAAAAAGGATTTTTTGACCATTTTATGGGACATAAATGGGTACAAATAATCATTGCTCATTCACTGTTAGAAAAATCTTTATTAAATTTAATATAAATGTATATGAAGTCATTTGCATACACGGTAGTTGAAATTTAAAATACATTACAATACGAATAGCTGTACACTTTATATTGAATACAATATACTATAACCTGAATGGTAGATTTTTAATGTGAGTACAGGTGATTGTAGGTTAGGTCTTTCATTTATTTACGTAATTAAACTTTTCGACCTAAAATCCATTTTTATTTTTGAATAATTGTAAGAAGGTATCATGTTTTATTATTAGGAATCGAAAATCACTGCTAGATTTATTTTCAATTTGTGTAAATTGGAATTATCTGAGCGATTATCATGAATGTATATAAAATTTAATAAACACGTACCTAAATAGCGATTTCATATGTTTGAGATATTAATTTTAATATATATCGGTGTTCTAAATTTAATACTATTTTAACAGTGTTCGTGCAAACAATGAAGTGTATAGGTCCATTTCAACAATGTTTCGCCGTGATACTGAATTATATTTACAAAAGACTACAAATAATCTTTTATCTGTACAAAAACACACATAAAATAAACTTCTAATAACAAAAAGTAATCAATATTCAGCGTGTCTCATCTCGCCCCAATACGTGTCTCGTCTCGCCCCAGAGCTGGGGTGAGATAAGATATACACACAGTTTATAATTTTCATATTTTGAAGACAATTACTACTTTTTAAATACTTCGTCCTTCATAAAATTGATACATGAAGGTGCAAATAATGTAAAGAACAACTTACATTTTTAAAAACTGCTATAGATTAAAATGATTTTACTGACAATTATAACTATGCTCATCTCGCCCCAATCCCCCTACTATTGCATTCGTCAATTATTCGAACTTGCCAATAAACAAAAGAAAATCACAAATTGCATTTTTCATTCCAATTAAAAATTTCCGCCAAGATAGGTAGCAGCAGTACTCTCATTCATTAGCAGTTACCGTGTTTTTTTCTGAAAAACAAGAGATTTAACCAATATCATGCCACCCCGAAATCCCTTACGATGTCTAGACAATTTTCAAAGGGCGTTTTTCAACCCTCCATCCCGATTTACCAAATCTTAGTGATAACACAAATTTCGCCATTTTTTGGACACCGTTCCAACATCCTTACATTTATAATTTTGAAGTATTCCCTTCACCTTTGACTTATTTTTGGAAGAACTCTGATAGGCTTACATCAATTGTGGTCTCTTATCAATGACAAATCATTAATGTGGCACTAGGTAAGAAGGAGTTGATTGGAACGCATAGAATGGCATTTAAAAAATCGGACATTTCAATATTTCTAAACGCGTACCAATTACATTTTTCTACGAAATGCCATTGAATACGCTTTATTGTATAAAACTCGCCTCATTTCAATCATTTTGAATACGCACAAATTTGAAGGCATTAAACTGACGTCATCGTAATGCTATTAGGGAAATTTGTATTAATGCCATTCAAGGCGGTTCGGTAACCCACAAACTTTGAATGCCATACAATGCCTTTCGCGGAATGAAGTATCAATTAGGATCAATGCTACTTAATGCTGCTCGAAGTTCTGTCGCAGTTTGAATTCACACCAATTCTAAACACTCCGCTCCGTCAGAGATTTTAGCATTTTCGTCTGTTTATGTATTATAAGTTTACTGAGAGTATGAGAAAATCGAGATTTTTCACAAAATATTTATTCTCTATTCAAAAACGGTTTTCATATCATGAAAATCATCTTTAATCAACGAAAGGTGACTCCCAGAATATAAATAATTTGATTATCGTATGGTTCAATCATTGTAAACAAATTAAATTAAGAAATAGTCAAACATTCTCATTTTTATTTTTAAAAAAATTTCTTAGCTAAAAATGCATTTAATTATATGTTTCAAAATGCAACAAGTATTAATTTTTGAAATAAATACAAAACTTTGGCACTTTAGCCTGTAAACAAATTTTTTGCAATAAATGCAAGAAGATTTTTTTCTGATCCTGAATTGACGGCAGAGATTACCGGATTAAATTTAGAGTTTAATAGAAGGATTTGCTTACATTCTGAACAAGTTGACAAGTTCAGACGCAACAGACTTGATCGAATTTCAGAAACATACTTTTGAGACCGCTCAACTCTATGTACCTTTGTACCCGCGAAACTATCAGCCTGTGACTGTCCCCAAGATTTTATTGCACGGACCAGATGTAACGTACCGGATGGTACATATAGTATCACGGATAAAAACGTACATAGAGAATTTTTTATAGAAATTGTGATTGACAATTACTCTCTAAATAATTCAAAGCATTTTTGTCTAAGAAAAATTTTTTTCCATAAAAATTACCATATTTGGTTATTTGTTAAGTCAATTTTTGTATAATAATTGAACAATACAATAAAAACATTTTTGCAACACCCACCTCAAAAGTTGACCTTTTCATGCTTCTAAATGGTACGTAAAGGGCCTTATTTGAGCAGACTGTGTGCTAAACGATTTTCGCGCATACGCAGTTTGAAGATGGCTTACTTTAGACACTAGCGAAAAAGATGCGCATGCGCACATTCGAGATGAGGTACTCTAGACACTGGCATAGGTAACGTTAAACACTGATGTTGGTATCTTCTTCAAATAAATTTAGATTTAACTTGAACATATCTTTTAATGATTGAAGTTTTGTTTTTAAGGTTTCGTAGCCGTTTTCGTCTGTCGTACAAAAGAATATAAGCGCCAACATTTGGCACAGCAAAAGGGCATAAGCCCCAAAAAGTTTTTTTTTCATAAATTTTTTTACATAATTTTTTTTCAAACTTTTTTTTCATACAAAATTTTTTCAGAAATTTTGTTTTCTCAAAAAAACGGTTTACGAAATTTAAAAATCTTTTCTTTTAAGATAAGTATTTTTCGTTAACTCCTCCTAATACAACTTTTTGGACGGGCGTTGCAAAAAATAGCGTGTGGTACACCTGCGCGTAGGTGATTGCTAACTCGTGTGATTGCATATCATTCGCCTGTGGTTCGAAGCACTCGTCTATGATTTCGCACTCGCTTCGCTCGTGCGCTAACCACCACCTCGTGCTTCGAGCCTTCGGCTTATGCTGCAAAATTCACACTCGCACACAATCACCTATTTTGCGCACTTGTATCACAAATATCTATATTTGTATTGTGGATGTCCCCTGCCATTGACTGATGTTGATTTCCATCATATGCAAACCGCTGTTGAAGAGTTAAGAATTATTTTATGAAAAATGCCGATTTTCTCACACTTTGAGTAAACATATAATAAATAAACAGACGAAAATGCCAAAAACTATGACCAGGGTGCTCTTTAAAATTGATCGTACATTAATTTTTGAAAAATTGCTAATCGGGACAAAATTGAAGGCTGTAGAGTTTTTTGATCGAAAAAAATGCATTCCCACCCACTGTGCTCCGGTGAGAGATTGAATTCAATATGAGTTTACTCACTCATAATGTGTACCGGATTCCGTAACTGCTTGCGACACTGTTGTGCGTTGGTTTCGGTTGTCCGTACGTTGGTAACTTCCAGTTGGTTCGAGCGGGAAAGGTTCCCGTATTCAAATTGCATGCTCACGTAGATCCGCTGAAGATAGGTCCTTCCTTCTGACACAGTACTACCGAAATGACTGGACCAGTTCCGACCACGAGTATTCTAACATCACCAGAAAGATACTCTTGCTTCGGCAAAGCAAATCAAAATAATAATAGGACGATCACACAAAAAAGTTACGGCAGCGTCACAAGCTAGCAGGAGCTTAGAATAGTAAGAAAAGAAAGGAGAGTGTAGGAAGTAATTAAGGCTGCAGAATAAACCAAATTATAAGAATTCAGTTTGACGATCAGGGTCTCGGGTGATTTTCCAGTTTCATTAGCCAGTTTACGAACTAAAATAGATGATAGACGCTCCTACTTGAGTGGTCAAATAGGGCGGCATTTTTCCAGTTTGATAATGTCGGTAGAGAAGACCAGGTCGTCTATTTTAGTTCGTTAGCATCGTCTTGAAGCTGTTAAAAAGTAATTTGAATATTAAGAAGATTTGAAAGAAAATATAGATTTTTGAAGATTTTGAAATAAAATTTTGAAACCTTTATAAGAATTTTGAAGGTTTTCAAGAAAATAAAATCTATTCTTAAGATTCCTGGGTAAGTTTTTAACGTTTTTTTTATTTTTTTATTTTGAAACATAATTTTCAAAGAAAAATCAAAAATATTTTAAAACAATTTCAAACCTTTCAAAAAATGAGACAAATAAAGAATCCCGCAAGAGAGTCTTAATAATTATTTTAGTATATCACGGTGAAGAAAGGGGGGAAATAAAAAAAAATGTGATGTATGAAAATGTAAAATTTTTTCTTAATTCTTTGTTTTTTGGTAAAAAGTAAATCTTCTTGTTTGGAAATTTATCTTTCGTATCGGAAATTTAACAACTTAGTTAAAAATTCATCTTTTTGATTAAAAATTTAACTATTTCTATAAAAATTTGTTATTTGTTCGTTGAAAATTTAACTACTCTTATTTAAAATCTTTTTAAATTTTCTCTAAAAATGAATTTTTTAAACAAAACATCCTTTCAAATTTTCCTATGATTCTTCAAAATATTCTCTTGAAACCATTCAAAATTCTTTAAAAGTTTCTAAATTTTTTGTTTGAAATCATTAAAATCTACATTTTGCTTTAATAGTTTTGAAATCTTTTCTACATAGTTTAAAATAATTTTTGAATCTTTTCAACACTTTCAAATGTCTCTTAAAGTTACTCAATTGTTTTCACAAATTTTGTAACTGAAAAATTGCGAAATTTTGTTTAAAAATCTTTTCAACTTTTCAACGTTTTAAAATCTTTTTTAAGTTCATTTAAAATATAATTTTTCAACAAAAAATAATTTCAAGGTTTCCCGGATATCGTCAAATCTTAAGAAAATTTGTTCATTTTCCTCAAAAAAAAACATCGTTTGTTGAAATTGGCAAAATTTATTAAAGCGCAGTTCGGTCGAAAGGCTAATTATAACTGAATAAGTTATTTATTATTCATTTTATACAAAACCTGGATGACCTGGAAAAGTTTTTTTTCAAGATTGATTGCAAAGACTATTAATCAAATTCTTAATAATTTCTTTGGTACACAGCCGCGAAAAATGGTGAAAATTAAACATTTATATTGAAAATTAGTATTTTTTTTAGTTTAAAATTTGACTACATATTTTTTTAATTCGTTGTCTTTTGGTAGAAAATAAATCTTCTTGTTTGAAAATTCCTCTTTTGTATTGAATATTCAACTATTTGGTTCAAAATTCTTTTAAAATTTAAGATTCTGGGGAAAGTTTTTAATGTTTTTTTCTTTCAAAAAAGTAATTTTCAAAGATAATTGAAAAATATTTTGAAGCGTTTTTAAACATTTCAAGAAATGACACAACTGAAGAATCCGGAAAAAGAGTCTTATAGATTATTTTAGTAAATCACGGTGAAAAATTATAGAAAATAAAAAAATGTTATAGAAAGTTAGTTGTTTTTTTGTTGTCAAAAATTTAACATATTTTTTTAAATTGTTATTTCTCGTAGAAAATAAATCTTCTTGTTTAAAAATTTATCCTTTGTATCGAAAATTCAATTACTTGGTTAAAAATTCATTTTTTTTATTGCAAAATTTAACTATATTTTTTCAAATTCGTTGTTTTTTGGCAGAAAATTAATCTTCTAAATTAAAAATGGATCTTTTTGTTTAAAAATATAATTAAATTTTTTGCTTTGTTTACAAAAAAGCCGCATTTTATCTTTGAATATTTAGAAAATGTTCCAAATTAACAAAATGGTGGCTTTGTGCTGAAAGCGTGCTTGGAATCTTCGAGTCTTGTGACCTCTACTGCAGAGAACCGGCAGAGTTTCCGATAAATGTAATTCCCCAAACAAATGGAGTGAAAATAGAACAGAAACTCTAAAAAAGGCTTTCTTGAAAGCTTATGATTTTTTTCTAAATTAGAATCATTTTTAATACAAAATAAAAAAGTATATTTCGAGATTTGATATCAAGAAATCACGTTTTATCAGTTTGTTTTTAAAGTTATATAAATATAATTTTCCTAAGATTTTTGAGAAAATTCAAAAAGATGTTTGAAGATTTCACATACGTCGAAAAAAAATCTGGAAAATTAAGAAATATTTTTACTTTTTTTATTTTACAGGATTTTCCAAATATTAGGAAAAATTAGAGTCAGATTAAAATATATTTGAGACTTTAAGAAGTTTTTCAGAAATTTAAGAATATTTTATAAATTTTCGGAAAACTATTTAAGTTTTGAAATATTTTTAATCTTATAAAAACTCGAATGTTTGTTAAAATTTGGAAAATTCTTAAAAGTTAAAAAAAATGCCTTAAAACGATCGAGATTTTTTAAAACATTTTCAGAATTTTTTAGAGAAATCTTATGAAAATTTTCGTACTCTTTCAAAATTCTTGAGAAGCTTCTAAATTTTTTTTCAAAATACTAAAAAACGTAGTTTGGTTTAAAAGTGTTTAAAATTTCTCAAATTTTAAATTATTTTAACATCTTTTTAAAACTTGAAAACCTTTGAAATATCTTTTCAAATAATTCAGTTTTCGTACAAAATTTTTTGATTGTTTTAAAATCTTTTAAATTCTGTTCTAAATAAATCATTCTAAAATCTACATCATTTGAAAAATCCCTAAAAATCTTAGTATCAGTACCGGTAACTATTTATTACGGGTACCGACAGTTTACAAATTTCGTAAATTAAGATATTGTATGTTTTTGTCAATTATTTCATTTTCTTACCTCTTTAAAAGTGTGAACAAG
This sequence comes from Andricus grossulariae, assembly GCA_011634705.1. Lineage (NCBI taxonomy): Eukaryota > Metazoa > Arthropoda > Insecta > Hymenoptera > Cynipidae > Andricus > Andricus grossulariae. The sequence goes on from JAABKJ010017545.1 coordinate 2,701,807, forward strand.
CAAAATGTTAATAACAGCATTATTTCCTAATATTAAAATAAAAAAAAATTTTCAATTGAGAAATCATATAAAATTAAAATATTCTCTTTTATCATGAAATAAATCACTTATTTAGAAACTTTGATTTACACAACTGATGGTGCAGTAAGTTTTTCACTAACCGTAGTGTAAAAAGCTTCACTAACATTTTCATGAAATTTCATGAACTTACTTCTAACAGTGTACACGTTAAAAAAAATGGGTTTCCTGCTCACGTACTTAAAACGTTTGCAGACCGTTGAGCATGTCGTTTAAAATGAGAGCTTTCTCTTGAATGATCGGTCGGATACTGAATAACCTCTATCTCTCGCTTGCTTAAACCATTCGAAGACAGCAGCATCCAAAAGCACATCACTATTTTGTAACTATGCATAAGCAAAACACCTTGCGAAACACTTGTCAACACTTGACATTTTGAGATCACAAAACGCTGCAGCAGTGTCTTTTCGCACTGCACATGCGTCGCGTCGGAAACTGAATTGATTACCGTTGGCGCGCTCATTTAAAATGATTAAATGCGCAAGAAATTGTTTGCAACAAATAATGCTTGTAAAATTGTTAGAAATAATTCTTTGATCACAAAATAGACTTACAAAGTAGCACTGCAATCTCTCTGTCTACAAAAAGACGATAGAAAAAGAGGTTTCAAAGCCATCGTTTCGAATTCGACCGCACGAAATAATTCGATCAGTCAGATCGGCTTCCAGCGTGTTTATTCTCTATGCAAGCGCGTGTGCATCCTGCTCGAGAGTGAACTGACGCAAGGTTATGACGCAGTTACACAGCTAGGCCGTTAGGGTACAGCGCCTTACCGTTCCGCTCCTGTTTGCCACGCCTGAGTGAGCACCGCGCATCCCCCGGAGCTCCCCCAATCCGATACCGGGGCATCAATTCTCGGAAGGCGCAAATTAAGGTGGTTGGAATTAAGGTTCGACTGTATTAAAAATTGCCACTCGACAGATATGAATGAAGTTGTGTTAAAATTAATGTTTGGTCCGCAAAAGTGGATCATTTTGGTCTGAAGTTAATAATCAGGATGATATGCAACGGTTTGATTTCCCAAAGCTTACTGTGCATATAAATCAATGAAAACAGAGGCAGTTTTAGATAAAATATTAAATATTTCTATTCATAAATGAATATAGCGGATTCTTTGCATCATACGTTAGTGAAGAATGCATTACAACAGCTGTGTACGAGGCATGAGCTTGATGGTTCATAGGTTCCTTCGGTACTGACATTTCTTCTTCCCTCCCTCCTAGTTCTCATTATTATTCTCATTATCGCCTTGTGGTCCCCTCATGTAATTTATGTGCTTGGACACAGTGATATATGCCGTAATAATTTATGAAACGTGCGCGAATCAAATAACGTTCATGAAGCATTAATACTTCTGCCGTGCATTGGAAAATTAGTATCATGTTAGTAGGCTACCATAATATTAGACCATAAAACATTATACTACGAAAATCGTTACGCAGTGACATAAATTACGCAAAAATGCATTATTCAAGGTAATGACTCATTGTTCAGGAATTGTCACTAAAATTTCAATTACTATTTGCTCATTACATTTCACTGCATTCAACTAGAATACAAAAGGATACTTTACAATTTTATCATTTGCAAATTCCAAACACACTGCATCAACTCTTAAATTATTCAAAGACTTTTTAATTGAATTCTGGAAACATTTTTGTAAGACAAGGACAAAATAATTGCTACTTTTTCGGGATAATTTGAATTTGATGAGAGCAGAGTTGACAGCCTAAAATGTTCTCAAAATAGGGAAAATGGGGTGATTTATCACAAAAATAAGAATTTTCAACAAATCAGTTCAGTTATCAAGCTAAAAAGTCGAAAACTTTAGAAAAAATTTGACTTTTGAACCCGAAAAAATAAATTTCAACAAAAAATTTGATTTTCAACCAAGAAGATAAATTTCTAACCAAATAGTTGAAGTTTTAACAACAAAATAAAATTATCTTCAACCAGTTGTAGCTACAAGCAAATAGTTGAACTTTCAAGCAAAAGAGACGGATTTTTAATAAAAAAAGTTACATTTTGCTTCCTCATACAGGAAGCTTTGTAATGGTAACATTTTCAAAAAATTTAAATTCATTTAATTACACCTTTCTCAAATTAAAAATATGTATGAGTGTATGTATGTGTGTGTGTCGATGTCACACTTTTTTGTGAACACGAGAACTTGAAAATGCTGCAGATAAATTGATGAAATTTGGAGAGCTTATTTTCCCCACTAATATCTTTAAATTGACCCAAGAATTTCTAATAATATTTATTGCATTTTTTTTAGCACTTAATAATATTTTTAAAAAGCGGTTTCTTGCAGTAAAACTTTTCTCATTAACATAATTCAAAGTTGACATACAGATATAAAAGACTCCTTGGTTCGAGACAAATCGATTGACCTACAATATTATTACATTTCATTAAAGACTAAGAAAGTTATGGTCATTTATATTATATTAAACATCGATTTTTATGGTAAAAATTTTTTCATTCTCATAATTTAAAGTTGATGTGAGAATAGAAAATATGTCTTGATTCGAGACGAATCGATTGACTTATAATATTGATACATTTTATTGAACAGTAAGGAAGCTATGGTAATATTAATTTTTTCATTTAAAACTTAAGTCTTAACTTAAATAAACTTAGCATGAAGCTGGGAAAGGGGCAGATTGCGACAGAATTTCTCCCTTCTCTTTTCCAGCTTTAAAAACTACCATTTTAAATACAAAATTTGATTTGTCTGATTTGTCATTGTATTCAATTTTTTTTGTTTGTATTATTTTGTAATTTTGTATTTTTCGCCAATTTCTATTCTTAAATTGATCAAAATGAAAAGTTTAGTTTGTCTATTATTTAAAAAATCACAAATTCCTCTATGAGGAAGCAAAACATTTGCTAACGGGAAGCAAAGTACTCAGTACAAAGTACAAAGTGCCATATAAATATAAATACAAATAAAGTGGAAACACTCGAGATGGAATTCACAGCTAGTTAAAATAAACAATTGAATTTTCAAAATATGTATATAAAAAATATTCAAACCAAAAAGACGGATTTTTAACAAAAGAATTGGATTTTCACCCAAACAAATTTGTCAGTCAAAAAAGAAAAAAAAAATTGTGTAAAGTTGTTGAATGTTCAAGCAAAAAAGAGGAATTATAATTCTTTTGGAAAATTCCCGTTTCAAGTCAACATTGTAATTCTTTTGGGAAATTCACTATTTCACTTCAGAATTATAATTCTTTTAGGAAATTCCCTGAATCAACACAAAATTATAACTTGCTTTAAAAATTTCATGCTCAAAGTCATAATTCTTCAAGTCATATAATTAAGTCATATAATTAAGTCATATAATTAATAATTCTTCAAAGTCATATAATTCTTCTTGAAAATTTACTCTTCCAAGTTAGAATCATTATTGTTAGAACATAAAATTCCTTTTACAAATTCAGATTCACAGATATCTCTTTCAAAATGCCCTGTTACAAATAATAATTACATGACACCGGAGTTCAAGATTTCAAAGACTTTAAAGATTTCAAAGTATAGTAAAAAAATTAAAAACAGCACCACTGTCTCAATTGTTCGTTCTGAGATCATGTAGACACCTGATTGGTGATTAGTCAGTTATTATATTTCAACTAAATGCGGTAAAACGGGACTAAGAGAGACATATTTGTAGATTTTATCAAGAACTTACACAAAGGAATTATAATTAGATATTATTGCTTTAAATATATAAATTCTGACCCTTTTTTTGCAGATAATTGTGAGGTTGAAACATTTAATTTAGCTTCAAGTAACTAGTTATTGCAATCCAAAGAGTGTAAGTTTCTGTTGTTATTTTAAAGTAAATTCAACTAATATGATAAGCAAAAACTAAAAAAACACTTACTGAATTTCAATTAGAACATACGTCATAGCTTTATGTATACTCAGAAAAAAAGTCCGCCAAACTTACAGGATTTTCAGTTAAAATAGGGACAGCCTAGATTTTCTGTAAAGGTTACCGAATTTTCTGCAGAGTTTACAGAGTTTTCAGTTATTTGATAAAATAAAGGATATTTTCTGCAACATTTACTGAACTTTTCTGTAAAATTAACATCTTCAAATTGTATAATCTAATCAAAAAGTCTGTAAATTTTACACCAAATATCCGTAAATTTGTAAAATTATACTGAAAATTTAGTAAACTCTGCAGAAAATTCGGTAACCTTTACAGAAAAGCTAAGTTGTCCCAATTTAACTGAAAATTCTATAACTTTAGCAGACTCATTTTTCATGCCCGAATTTTCCCTACAAATTCGGAACTTTTTATAAAAACAGTTCTACAGCAAAAACCAAACATCTTATTTTACTTAAATTTAAGATAATTTTGTTAAGATGATATACTATAAGATAGACTACTCCTTTTAATCGACTTAACCAAAATACAGAGAGTGACAACATTACATAAATATTATTTTTATCAAAACTTCCCAGGAAACTGAACCAAACAGTTTCTAAAAGAAAATATGAAATTGTTAGTGGCCCGATTATCCCCGGCTTACGGTAGTGAAAATCTTGACAAGCAGATGAAATTTGTGTAGAAACTGCAACTCCCTAATCTCTGCAATCATCTAAATTACCACTTGAATTTACTTTAGAGGTCCCCAGTTGACAAAGATAACAGAGATAAGACCAGAGAACGAGTGAACTGAAGAGAATTGGTATATGCAAGAGAGTATGAGTGAGATAATTAACAGAGAGCCATCCTTCACGTGCCATACGCATTTCCTGGTGGATTACGTACTACGTTGGTCCTACCACGTCTGTCACCATATTCAGAGATAGGAGGGTTAATTATGGTCCAAACCCCTTGTCGAAATCCTAACTTCGTTAGTATCGCTATATAGTATATACATTATACATACTATGGCAGGGTGGCAGCAAAACTTCATTTTCAAAATTCCCTAACTTTTCCCTGGATTTTCCCTGACCAGTTTTTCATTTTCCCTGACCATCCATACTTAAAGTTCAAAATGCAAATTTTGTAACATTTTTAATGCTCAAGTCACAGAATCTTTTCCGCAAGAAACATCTTGTTTTTTAAAGGATTTTAGGTGACACATATTTCACCGACTTAATTAAACAAATTTTTGACAAAGTTGGGAGCATTTGAACTTTTGAGACTGGTGATGCCATTTATCAAGAATTTATTGAAACAAAATTTGTACGTGTTGTAGTATCTAAACCAACATAGATAGTCCTTTCCATTATGTTTTAGAATCTACCGGAAATTTTTCAAAACGATCTAAAAATGACAAAACGGCTGTGGTTTTTCTGAAAATGTTCATACTCAATTTTTTAAAAAACCCCAGTGCTTTTTCTGCTCTTAATTATTTTTGAAGTTAGTACTAATATGGTGAATATATTCCATTAAAGTTTATCTTGTCCCCGCGGCTTGGAGAGAATTTTTTTTCTATTGTAAATGAAAATTCACCATTTATGCAAAAAAGAAAGACGAGGTATGAAAACAGTTGATAAGGCAAAGTTATTACTTCCAAAAAGGTTCTACAAAAAAGGTCCTCTCACATTCTTTTCTCTCTTGCGTTATTATTGAAATATTCGCTAAAATATGAATAAATTCAATTTTCTACTGTCAAAAATAATCAAGGATGGTGTAAATCAACAGGAAGAATATATTTTTCTATCAATTTTTTCCTTGAAAGTCTAAATATTCGATTTTTGTATAACTTTTTGGAAGGAATAACTTTGCTTCATCAACTTTTCTCATATCTCGTCTTGTTTTTGCAGAATTTGTGAATTTTCATTTTTCAAAAGGAAAAAAAAATATTTCTCTTATCGAAGATGCGAACGCAAGATAAACTTAATGAGATATATATTTACCATACCAGTACCTACTTCAAAAATAATTTAGATTAAAAAAAACGCTGTTTTTTTTTGTTGAGGAAATTGAATTTGACAATTTTCAGAAATATCGCAGCCATTTTGTCAATTTAAAAAGTTTCGAAAGTTGTCCAGAGGATTTCAAAACAGAATGGAAAGGTCTATCGGCATCAAAATTAAAACGGTAAATATCTCTTTTATCTATAAAATCTTTTATAAGTGGAATAAAACAATTTTTGATTTAAGTTTATAAATTTATAATTTATTATTCTCAGGACAGCCATATGACTTTTTTGTTTGTATTTCTAATTTTTTATTAGTAAAACTTTACTTATAAAAAATTCAACATCATTATTTAACCAATTATTCCACTAAAATTTTTCAAATATTTTGAAACCTTTTGAATCCCTAAAGCTCCTGAAAATAACTTGAAATTTTTTTTAATATTTCAAATCCATGAAATCCCATTAAATTATTGAAATTCATTGAAAATTCGTTGGAATCTTTTAAAATAACCTAAAATATTTCAAATCCTTTAAAATATTTCAAATCTCTTGACATTTTTTATTCGTGCGAATTCCTTGGAATTAAACAAACCCTAAAATACTTCAAATCCTTTAAAATTACTTCAAATTATTAAAATCAACTGAAAATTCCTTGAAATCTTTTAAAATATTCTAAAATCTTTTTAAAAAACTTAGTCTTTGGTAATACGTCGAAATATTTTAAAATCTTTGAAATTCTACAAAATCTCTTAATTCTTGTGAGTAAATTCTTTTGAATATATTAAAGTATTAGCAACTGCCGTGAAATTACATGAAATATGATATTTCCTGAAATCCTGAATTTATTAAAATGCCTTGAGAGCTTCAGAAATTCTGGTAAATTCTATAAAACTCCATAAAAGTTTTTTTTATTTTTATTTTAATCTCTTATAATCATTCAAATCCTTGGAAATTCCTTTAATATTTTTAAATCTTTTGAAAATACCTTGGAATCTTTTAAAATACCCTCTAATATGTAAAAACCTTTGAAATCATTTGAAATCCCTTGAAACTTTTTAAAGCTATTGCAAATTCCTTGAAATTTTAAAAAATACCCTAAAATCCTTCAAATTATTATGATCTATTGAAAAAATTTTGAAATATTTTAAAATACCCTAAAGCATTTAAAAACGTTTGAAATGTTTTGAAATCCCTTGAAGCTTTTTTAAACTCTTGAAAATTCCTTGGATTTTGACAGTTACTTAAAGTGCTTCTTACAGAAATTCCCTAACTTTTGCATTTTTTTTTAAATTCCTGACTTTCCCTGAACAACAAATTTCCTTGAATTTTCCCTGATTTCCAGGTTTTCCCTGGCCTGCAGGCACCCTGCGTACGCCTGTATGGGGAATCGAAAAGTACGTTTTATCTACAAAATGAAAGTATACAATTTTTAATACTGCCACCGGCACCGGCGAAAGAACATGCTTTGTTACGCTATCGAGAATTTCCTATATTAAAGCGGGATTTGACCCTCAAATTAAGTATTGACGTGCACTAATCTCTAATTTCGAACTTTATCGGCAATGTGTATTTCAGCGTGAAAATATTAAAATTGAAGTGAAGGGTGTGAAAGTGAATGTTTAATAAATTCATGTTTTCAACAAGTATGGAAACAAAGCTTACGGCAACGTTGTTTATGTTATGCATTTTCTAAAAAGTAGGTCGCATATATTATATATATTTTAAGGTCAGATGGAAAATTATTGTATATTGAAATTTCTTAAAGCTCTTGAAAATGCCAAGGAATTTGAAAAACATCTTAAAATATTGTAAATAATTTGATCATTTTATCAACTGATCTGCAGTACCAATTAAATAAAAACTTTTAAAAATCAAAAAAATCCATTAAATTAAGTAAAATTGAGTAAATTGACGAGAATTCAAGTGAATTACAAAAATTTAGAAGAATTCCAATGAACTTAAAAGAATTCAGGCTAAACTATAATAAGAATTCTGAATGAATACCAAAAACTAATTTCAAATCTCTTCAAATTTTTGATATCCTACAAAATATTTGACTTGTCGTGAATAAATTCTTTCAAATCTACTAAAATGTTATCAAATCTTATAAATCCTGTGAAAACTTTTAAAATATCTTAAAAACTTATAGGTCGTGTAAAATCGTCCGATATCTTCCGAAATTCTAGAAAATGCATTATCCTAAAATATTTCAAATTAAATGCTCTTGAAATGCCTTATAAAAATTAAAAACTCAGAAACAGGTATAGACGTGAATTGAATAGTGATTAATCCAACAGTTACTTTATTAAAGGAAAGTGACTAATGTGATCTTTTCATTTAAAAAAGTGACTAAAAAGTGCTTTGGAGAAAAGTGGCTAATAGTGACTGTGTGGCAGCCCTGATAATTTTTTACAGTTACTTCTTACAAAAATTCCCTTATTTTTGCTATTTTTTTAAAATACCTGACTCTTGGAAGCTTTGATCCTATTATAAATTTCTTTAAAATTCCATTATGGGCTGCAAATAGGATACCATAGGGACCAAATCTTGAAAATAGGGGATATAGGGTCGGTCCGGTCTGTGGCGCCTGATTATTATTTATTCTTCGGCAAGCGAAAATTGGGACTGTAATGAGTAGACTACACAATTTAATATTTTACGAAAAGAAAAATGCTTCATGTGCACAATTTTAATAAAAGACGCACAAGATGCGTGTATTTAATGAAGCCAATATCATTATGAAACGTTCATTAAGCTGTAATGCAACCATTAGTCGTTGCTTGGCAACCCCAAAACTTTGTGAAACAGAAATGTGTTACCCCTTTTTTCAAATCGACGCGCTGGTACAAAGGGTCTTCTTTACCCAACGTGTCTGCTCATCGACTAAGTTTTTTTATTTTTTAATATATATTTTTACTTTACAGAAAGTGACATTTAGGAATATTAAATGAAACATATTAAACCAAGATAATAAAGAATTAAAGATAATAAATAAATAAGAGTACATCAATATATGGGATTAAATTTTTTCTAAAATGATTTCAGTAAACTACTTGTATCGAACCACAATTTAGTAATGTTTCAAACTTTTAGAAGACTTCGTTTTGAAATTATAAATAAAAAAGTACACAAAATATCTCGTCACGCAACTGTCCCAACCTAAAAATTTAAAATGAAATATTACTAAATAACATTACCACCATTTTTTATATTTGAGATTCACCGATATCACTTATACTGAGTTGTAGAAAATACAGATGAAATTCTTAATTTTCTATTTATTATGTATTGTCACATATTATTATATATTTTAGGCAATTTAGAATTTTGTTGTTTTCGAAAATCTCATTGTCTAAAATGATAAGCTTCATTTTTCTTTTCTAAAAGTCTACCATGAAAATTGTTTCTTTTGGTATCAAATTGCTTATTTTATTTTAATTGTCACTGTTAATGAATAATCATTTTTCTTTATAATACATCTATGTATTGTGTTATTATTAATGTGAAGTAAATGGCAGAATGCCCAGAGGTAGACCGCCCAAAGAATGGTTAGAATCAGTGAATGAGACATTGATTCAAAGAGACATAAGAAGCCATAGGAACACGAGAGCTTGCATGAAAAAATGCATGGACGTTGTTTTTGGGTATTTCAAGAGCCCGAAAATAGCCCGAAATTCTGGAGTAGTTTGTTTTGTCAAAAAATAATTTTTCATAATTGAGGGTCGGTTGTCAGTGACAGGGGTTGTTTTTTCGAAATTCGTTTTTGGGTATTTCATGAGCTCGAAAATAGCCCGAATTTCTGGAGTAGTTTGTTTTGTCAAAAAATAATTTTTCAAAATTGAGGGATGGTTGTCAGTGACAGGGTTTGTTTTTTCGAAATTGGTTTTTTGTTATTTCAAGAGCCCGTAAATATCCCGAAATTCTGGGATGATTAGATTTTAAAAATTCAAGGTTTTTATCTCCTGGAGGTGCTAGCTGCTCGGGCAGTCAGCACCTCCAACCCAAATTTTGTTCTTTGAGATAAATACGAGAGCCCAAAAATCGACATTACCGCCCAAAATTAGCCCATAATAAGCCCGAAATTCTGGCATGATAGAAATATTGATATTCCGTTGTGCCACTGATTTTCAAAACCTGTAATATTGTAACTTTAAAATTGTTGGACAATTAACTCGTATAATGGCTAACTGTATCAGATCAAAGCTTTTTTGCTTTCATTCAGAAACTTAATATCTCATGGGTAAGTTTTTATTTTTTATTCAAAGTGAAGATTACATTTTGTATTACAATCCGTGGCCCAGCCTGCTCCAACTTGAGGTCAGCGTCACTTTAGGATTGTCAACTGACACATCTGTTTTTATATTTTTATAGTTTATATTATACTTTTTTATTTTAGAGCGGTGATTTGTATTTTGCAAAATGTTTTTTTCACTTTCTGAAACATTTTTCGATTTTGGTGGTTATTTAGTTCTGTACTTCCCTCCTTCCTTCATGAGCTATTTATATAGTCAAATTATGTAGTATTAATTAAAAATTATTATTATTATCAAATATATAGGTTTGTTACTTTAATTAAATTTTTTTTTAAATTTAATTTTCAAAATAATTTTTTGCTGAAAATATGGGCTCACTAGATATGAGTTTTGAGTTTTTGATTTTAAAAATGTAAATCTTTCAATTTTTAGTTTTAGATGATACGAAATTAGAAATGTCCTTCGTCATGTATGCTGTTCTTTCCTATCGAATGACATGGTGTTTCTGCGTGTGTATAGTGTACAGTGTACACGTGAAAGAGATTATTCTATTTAAAAAAATGTTATGCAAAACGTACATTTTTGAAGATTTCGAATGAAAAATGCAAAGCTTTTTAAGAATTCATCTCATTTGGTAGAAATTTTGGTTGTTGTTAAAAATGTAACTATTTGGTTGAAAATTAATATTCTTTTGTTGATAGTTTTACTACTTTGTTAATAAATCACCTCTTTTGCATGATGTCAAACAGATATCAAAAATTTCTAAAAATATCAAAGAAAGCCTGGAAGAATTGAAGGCAATTTTTTTTCAAATTTTAGGAAGACTTCGAGTCTTTTTAAAAGATGCTAAAAATGCATCTCTTTGGTAGAAATTTTTTTGTTTGTTAAAAATGTAACTATTTGGTTGAAAATTAATATTCTTCAGTTGATAGTTTTACTACTTTGTTCAAGAATCGCCTTTTTTGGACGATGTCAACTGTTTCTGATTTAAAATAAAAAAATTTTTTAGTTGAAACATCAGCAATTACATTTTTCATTGAGAATTCATCTTTCTTGGTTGAAAATTCTACTACTTGGTTAACAATTGAACTACTTTATTACAAATTCATCTTTTCAATTGAATATCTGCAATTTTAGTTGACAATTCATCTTTTATGTTAGATAATTAATCTTTTTAAAGAAACTATTTTCTATAATATTCGTCTCTTTTGGTAAAAGTTTGATCTTTTTTGGTTAGAAATGCAACTGTTGGGCTGAAAATTTATCTCTTTTGGCTTAGGATTGAAGTATTTTGTTAAAAACTAGCCTTTTTGGATGAGTTCAACTGCTTTTACTACAAGTTGAAACTATTTTTTTCGGGAAACCTGTGTTCGTGATTGGATGAAGCTTCAATTTTTGTTTGACATTTGAAAAAAGAATTTTGCAAACTTCAGGCTTATGAGAAATTTAAGGATATTTAAATGATATGTTCAATAATAAAAATCAATGGGAGGAAAGGCGCCTAGCACTTTGAAATACGAAATATACCCTTAACCACATAAAAGGTCCAATGTTTAAAAATGCTCATAAATTTATGACGCTGGATTAGCTACGAAAAATATATGAGTTTTACAAATTCGATTGAACTTAAAAAATACATTTTCAATATTTAAACTAACCTATAAAGTTTATATACTATACTCTGTTAAAAATTAAATATTTTACAATATTAGCCAGGAAATATTCTCAAATTGTATAGATTTTTAAAATTAGAAAGTTTCAACTCAAAAATTTTTGGTAATAATTTTCAGAGCCCAAGCAGATTCGTTTTAGTTATTATTAAGCAGAAATCTAAACAAAAACTTTTTTTTACTATTTCAATTGATTTTTTTTACTGTTGAATTTTTGTTAGAATTTTACTGTTTCAATTTTTCAAAAGAAATAATAAATTAAACATTTCAGAAGCCAAACCTAAACATACTGTAAAAATAGAGTATACGTAGGAGACAAACTTTAAAAAACGTAATTTTTATCATATTCACGATCATGTTTTCTCAATTTGTATAGCTTTTTAGAAAATAAAATGTTTCAGGTCATAAACTTTATACAGTAATTTTAGAGAAAGAAAGATGTCTTATTTAATTTTAAGGCATTTATTTGAAAAATGTTTTCTTCTCTTTGAATGCAATTGGAAATCCGAGAGTAATTTACAGTTTTTTTTAAAAATCCATGAATTTGAATTATAACTCAAACAAATTTTTAGTTTATCTTCTTATACTTAAAATTCAGTGTATATTTTCAGGTTCCTTGAGGTTCCTATAGCTTTCCAAAGAAAATGTTGCATTCCGAACAAGATAGATGAATTTTTAATCAAATAACTGCATTTTCGACCAAAAAGATTAATTTTATGCCAAAAAAAGACGATTTTTAACAAAATATATGAGTTCTCAACCAGATAGTCGAATTTTGAACTAAAAAAGAAGATCATTTAACAAAGGAGTTGAACCCTTAACCAAGTAGTTTTATTTGCAACCCAAAAGATGAATTTATCAACTGAAATGATGATTATTATTCAACTGGCGTACTTGAATTTTGGACCAAAAAGATGAATTTTTAAAGAAGTAGATTAATTTTCTACAAAAAAGATGATATTTCCATGAATGACATGAATTCTCAACCAGATAGTTGAATTTTCAACTAAAAAAGACAAATTTTCCATCAAATACTTGAATTTTGAACTAATTAAGATGAATTTTCAACCAAAAATGGAACAGTTTAACTTTCAGTAAGAAAATTAATTTTGAACCGAAATGATGAATTTTCTACTAATATTATGGATCTTTATCTGGAATTTTTGAGTTTTAAACAAAAAAGATGAATTTTTAAGTAAAATTACCAATCTTTAACTTGAATAGTTGTATTTTTAACCAAAGAGATGAATTTTCAACCACCAACAAGAAGATTAATTTCTACTAAAACTGAAGAGATGAATTTTTAACTGAAATGATAAAATATTAAACTAAAACAGTTACATTTCCAGTTTAAAGAAATTAAGTTCCAAGAAAAAAACAACAATTTTCCAACAAAATAGTTCATGATTCAACTGGAATAGCTTAAGTTTTAGTGAAGAAGATTAATTTCTACTAAAACGGAAGAGATGAATTTTTAACTGAAATGATAAAATATTAAACTAAAACTGTTAAATTTTCAGTTTAAAGAAATTAAGTTCCAAGAAAAAAACAACAATTTTCCAACAAAATAGTTCATGATTCAACTGGAATAGTTTAAGTTTTAGTAAAGAAGATTAATTTCCAACCGAAGAAAAAACGAATTATCAACAAAATATCTTATTTTTCGACCAAGGAGTAAATTTTTAATTAAAATTATGAATCATTCACCAAAAAAAAAATTTATTTTTGATAAAAGAGTTTAACTTTCAACCAAGTATTTAAATTTCCATTCCAAAAAAGATGAATTCTGAAGAGAAAATGTAGTATTTGATATTTCAACCAAAAAATATTTTAATTTTCAATCAAAACAGTTGAAATCTACCAAAAAAGACGACTGTTTAACATGAGTTGAATTTTTAACTAATGAACATTTTTCAGTCAAGAGGAAGAAAAAGTTGTTGGCAAGCTGTTGAATTTTCAAACAAAAAGATGAATTTTCGACGAAGAAGATTAATTTTCGACCAAAGAGAACGAATTTTCAACAAAATACATTAATTTACAACCAAAAGCGACCAATTTTCAATCGAATGCGACCAATTTTCAACCAATAATATAGTCCAATTATTGTTGGTTACTACATGTTCAATTATTAAAAAGTACATGGCTCCATTTTCGATTAATATGTCGAAATTATTGCTGTCTGGAAACCCGTGTTTCTAAAAATGTTCGAAAACTTTAGGTTTTCCAGAAATATAAGGTTGTCTAAATACTATATTCAACAATAATCAATAGAAAAAAGTGCGTGTGTGGATTCTTGAAGTTATTACCTCGACTTTGGTCAAAAGTTATAAAAAAAGGTTGTCGCTAATAACTTGAAAATTATGGCTTGTAGGGGAGCGTAGATTTACAATTCACCACAGTGAAAAGTTTTATTGCATATCAGAGATTAATATAAAAATATTGTTTTTAATCGATTTTCTTTATTGAAGGCTCTTGTTAATAGCAATATTTATAAACAATAGAAAGCAAGTACTGAAAATTGTAACAGAGATACTTGTACTGTTTACGGTAAAATTAACCCTATGATAAAAGGTTATCGCGAATAACTTGAAAATTGTGGCTCTTTAGGGGAGCATAGATTTATCAAAATATTTATTTATAAGACTGTGAATAAATAATGGCTCGTCGTACTAAATATTGCAAGTAAAAAAAAAACATTTTTTTAAAGAAATTTAAAAGAAAATTCGTTTTGATGATAATGAATTTATTGAACTACATCAAATTATTAAGGCAACCGAGGTTAAACAATTGATAGATTTTTTGTAATTTATTCCCGGAAAGAAAACGGTTGATGACATTGTTTTTCCACCTTGAATCTTCTGTTTCCTCTCGGTTTTCGTCTACTTTTGTCTTATCTCGCGACCTTTCTGTTAGTTTGACAGTTTATGAGTACACATCACTTAATTTTTTTATCTAGCATTACAAGAAAAACTGTATGGTCAAATATCTCAACTTTTTATTATCGATAGCTTTTAAATTCTTTTAAATCCTTACTTGTTTTAGCTTTACTTCGTATACATAGTCAGATTAAAAAATAATATTTTTAATTCCTAATTAAAAGCGTTTGCATATAGCTCTGTTTTCAGATTTATAAATTTTGTTTTTCCGATTTACCCTCATATAACTGTATATAATAATTTTCATTTTCTTTCGACGATAAAAGTTTCGAATGCGTTATTATAAAGTAGACTGGTTTTCGAGACCTCAAGTTTGAAATTGTTCAGGAGTTTATTTTTAGGGTTTTTAGGATCTGAATAAAACCTAATAAGACCTCTGAATAAAAATTGTTTAATTTTTGATGGCTTGCAATTTGAATGAAACGAAAATTTAAAGTTACCATTTTGGAATAAAACGTAATGAAATGAGACAACGCTTCCAGTTAGTAAAATATTATTCAGTATTGTTTTGATTTTGAAATTAAACAATTTAAAATGTTTCACAGTTCATTCTAATTGATTCGAAATTAGAAGAATTCTATTTCAGGCGTACCGTTTTTATTTGTCGAATGACATGGTATTTCTGTGAGTGCACACTGTACACGTGAATCAGATTATTCAGTAATGTGAAATAGAATGAGTGTGCACATAATTATAATTTTTTAATTGTGAACCAATAATTCAACTTTATGCAGAAAAAGCCCATTTTTCAGACTCCCCAAAGTTAAAAAAACATTATCATTTTCAGGAATTTGTTCTATAATTTGGCTGTTTGTAACATTTTTAATACTAATACCTATATTATTCTATACATTTTATATTCTACAGTATACATATTGTTAGTTTAATTAAATTATTTTTCCGAAGTATAAATTTACTTTGAATTATAAATTTTCCATATTATATTTTGGCTTTAGGGTTTAATTTGAATTTTATGATAAATATAATAGCATAAATCGCAGGCGGAAAAATTATACATAGTCGAGAATATTATATATAATTTTTATTTGTTTTATACATTTCTTGTGTAAAGCAAATACAAATTATACATAATTACTTCGACTATGTATAAATTATACATAATATTTCCTCGTGATAACTATTTTCTCAAATTTAAGGGCAAAAAATTTTGATATCAGGAGAAATTTACTTTGGCGGAGGGGGTTATAGAGAAAATACTTCTTACTTTTTTTATAATACCTTGCTTCGTTCTTGAGAAAAATGCAAAAATTCAATGTTTTGAGACAAAAAATTCCCGCAGTTAGAAAAATGATTTGGCTCGAAGTTTTGAAAAATATGGAATAAAATAAAGAAAGTGGCTTTTCCTATTAAATTCGAATTTATCTTGCATGTTGATTTTTGTAAATTTGGATTGTTAGTTTTATGGGAAAAACAATTTTTTATATTTTGTAAATTTTTTTTGTGCCTAAATAAAGAAGATATTCTGTAAGTTTTATGTTTTATGTTGCTTTTATGTTGCTCATATTTTTATAAATAAAAACATATTTTTAAAATTTTCAAATACAAAAAATGTTTAAATACGTATAATTTTCAAAAAATATTGAAAACCCTTTTAAATAATGATGAGCAAAAGACCTAAATTTTGACTGTCATTCCAAAAGCGATATTTGTTAAAATAAGGTTTAAGAATATTCAATTATGCAAAAATAAAAAAATTAACGCGCAAAATTGTTATGCATTCAACTATTTAAACTAAATCAGCGACGTTTACAACAACAAATAATATAGAAGCGACAGGAGAAGAAAATGTCCCCGACGTAGGTAAAAGTGTTAAATTTGGAAAAATATTGCTTGGTAATTTATTTATTAAGTTTGGATAAATAAATATTTTAACATCTTTTATGTCACTAATTTCGTTTCTGAAATGGCATGTTCAAAATTTGGGAGTTTTCCGTTTTATTATATAATAGGGTTTTCAATATTAAAAAGAAATTATTGAGACATCTTTTTATTTTTGTATTAATGGTACTTTTAAAAAATATGTTTTTATTTATATAATTTTGAATAATACGAAAAGTGGGAGTTTTTTCATATTTTGACCTTTTTTATTTATTTCGTTTTTAATCTTTTTTTCAGTTTTTAAAGAAGTACAAATTTACCTGCTTTGGTTGTATGTCGTTTAATTTTAATTATTTATTGTTTGTAACAATTGTAAGCGTTGAAAATATAAAATAACTAGAAAGTTTACATGAATTCATGACTAGTTATTGGAGTATAGTGATTTCAATTTCACTTCAACTGATGCTAAAAATAAAAGTTATGTATATATTTAGAATAAAATTTCGTTGACTTTTTTTTTATCGGCTATTGAAAATGATTTTTCATATTACATTTTAAGATAAAATCATGACTCATGTATTAAATTCTAGCATTTCAAGTAATAATATTGCATTTTCAACAAAATACATGAATTTTTAACAAACTTGTTGAACTTTCTACCAAAAAGATGAATTTTTAACAGAAGAGTTGATTTTCCAACAAAGAAAGATTTTTCAGTCACTTTTTCTAACCAAACAGGTGTATTTTGAACCAAAAAATTTGAATTTTTTCCACCGGAAAAAATTAATTTTCATACCAAAAAGAACACTTTTGAACGAAGGAGTTGAATTTTTGACGTAAAAGGATGAATTTTTAACCAAGAAGTTACTTTTAAATCAAATAGTCGGACCTTCTACCAAAATAGTCATATTTTTAACTATATGTATGAATTTTCAACCAAATGGTCGAATTTTCATACCGAAAATATTAATTTTCAACAAAAACGTTAATTTTCAACTTGATAGTTGAATTTCCTATCAAAATATTTCAATTTTCTACCCAAGAATAAAACGAATTTGAAATAAAATAGTTAAATTTTCAACCAAAGAAATGAATTTTTACCTAAAATTATGAATCTTCAACCAACCAACTGAATTATTAACAAATCCGTTCAACTTTCAACCGAATAGTTAAATTTTCAACCACAAAAAAAAACAAATATTGAACAAAATAGCTGAACCCTTTACAAATATTTTTTTTACCGAAAAAAATGAATTTTCAAAGAAAAAACAACACTTTTCAACAAAAATGTCCGTTATTTTTCAACGAACTAGTCGAAATGTTTACCAAAAGATTTTCATTTTCAACCAAAATAGATGAATTCTCAACGAAAAATATAATATTTGATATCAATTCAACAAAAAAAGTTTTTAATTTAAAATCAAACACAGTTGAATTCATCGAAAAAATCCTCTAACAAATCAGAATAATTTTCTTCTAAAATAGTTGAATTTTCAACATCAAACAAAAGCAGAATTTTGAACTAAGAAAGAAAAAAAATTCCAAGGCGAATTTTCTACAAAACAATTGCATTTTCAACCGAAAATATGAATTATCAACAAAAAAGTTACTTTTCTATCAAATTCTTGAACTTTCTACCAAAATAGTGCAATTTTTAACAAAATACATGAATTTTCAAACAAAATAGATGAATTCTCAAAGGAATATATAGTAGTTGATATTATTTCAACCATAACAGATTTTCATTTAAAATTAAACATAGTTGAATTTGAAAAAGATCAATTTTCAACAAAATGGCTGAATCCTTAACCAAATCAGATTAAATTTCAACCAAAACAGTTGAATTTTCAACAAAAACAAAATGAGATTTTTTACCAGAAGATGTAAATTTTGAAACGAACAAGTCGAATTTTGAACCAAGAAAGAAAAAAGCTTTCTACTAAATTTATGAATTTTTAAGCAAAAAAGACGAATTTTCTACAAAAAACTTCTATTTTCGAACCGAAAATATAAATTTTCAACAAAAAATTTACTTTACAACCAAAATGTTGAACTTTGTACTAAAATAGTTGAATTTTTAACAAAATGAATGTTTTCAAGTTAAATTTTTAACCAAAATAGGTGAATTCTAAACGAAAAATGTAGTAGTTCATATTGTATCAACCAATGAAGATTTCAATTTGAAATCAATCAGTTGAATTCAAACAAAAAAGACGGATTTTCCAAAAAATAGTTGAATGCTCAACCAAACGAGCTTAATTTTCTACCCTTAACTGACACATAAACCTCTCTTAATAGGAGGTTTACAAAAACACACAAAGTATTATTATTATTATTATTATATCATTAAGCCGTTTCCCTTTCGGGGTAGGCGTGAATTGCTCGGTGGTAAAGCCGCAACACTGCTCCGACCCAGGTTGCTGATCAATCTCTCTAGCGATCACCCCACGTGGAGAGTCTCACAAAATTGTAAAGCATAAATATTAAGAATAGCAATATTGATGTGTAAAAATTAAATGATTTTGAAAATAATTGATCAATAAATTGAGTGAAATAATTTTCACAGCTAAATTTTCATTTACTTTGTTATATATAATCGACAGCGTTCATGGAATGAACACAATTAAGATACACCCAAAGGAAAAAACACTCAAAATTACTTGGTAGGGGTTTATTTTGTTTACGGGCATTTGGAATGAATGTGTTCCCTCAATTTTCTTGTAAATAAATGAATGAATTTATTTTTTCCTTGAAAATTTTACTATTCCATTAAAAAAAGTTTATCTCTTTCAGTCGAAAATTCCACTATTTGATTAAAAATTTTACTATTTTGTTTAAATCCTTTCTTTTAAATTAAATTTTTCAACTAAAATATTAAATATTCTATTTTTAGCTTCAAAAATATATTTTTTAGCTTAATATTCAACTATTTGTTTGAAATTTCTCTCTTTTAATTCAAAATCCATGTATTTTGTGAAGAATCGTCTTTCTTGCTGGAATATTAATCTTCTCGGTAGAAAAGTCATCTTTTTGGTTGAAAATTCAACTACTTGGGTAAAAGTTGAACTGTTTTGTTCAAAATTCATTTCTTTGGTTTGTAATAATACGGAATTCAATAACAAATTAAATCCCATGATTATATATGATCTCTACCTAACAGTATCGTAAGGGAAGCAAAGAGTCGATATTGGGAGAAATTCGAGCGTCTACAAGTCCAGGTGGCCTGGTTTCTATCAGGTAAATTTTTCCTCCCTATCGTTTCTTTCCAGCTCTTCGATAGTAAGTAGTCATTAAAATTTGTCAAGTTGGAGAAAAGGTAAAATAACGGCGTGTGTAGCCGGCACCCCGTTGTAAATGGCGCTTTAATTGAAAATCCCATATTCGAGGAAAAAAGACCTCGCGGTACCAGTCCACTCTGAGGCCTTAGATTAGGCGAGGAGAGGGGCAAATTTGTGACGCTTGTCATCCGAAGAAGGTACCACATTTCAGATTTTAGGTCTAAGGTATGTGTGGTTGGAGATTGACAGAGTACGCAGGCAAAAGGTAGGGATCATCCCCATCGATGGGTCGTCACTTGCCTATATTTTGCGTCTAGGGAGAGGGCTTTGTATTGCTCAGTATCGCTTCTTTCCAGCTCTTCGACAGTAGGTAGTTATTAGAATTAGTCAAGTTGGAGAACCACATACACAATTCTTAAACCTAAAATCTGAACTGTTGTACCTCCATTGGACGACAAGCATCACACCTTTGCCCCTATCCTTGTCTAACCTAAGGCCTCAGACAGGGGTGGTACCGCAAGGTCTTCTTCCCGCGGAGGTGGGAAGAGTTCATTTGATTTCTTTTCATTTGAATTCAAAATTTCATTTGAGCGCTATTTATAACGGGCTCCCGGCTGGAAAGAATCGATATTGAACAAAAATTGACTCCGGACCAGGATTCGAACCCAGGCTGCTAGTGTTTCTAGACCAGCACCCTATCCACTGCGTCATGCAACAGATAGAAACTAGGCCCACTGGACTTGTAGACGCTCAAATTTCCCCACTATCCACTCTTTGCTTCCCCCACGACACCAGTGGGTAGGGATCATATTGCATTATGGGATTTAACTTTTTATTAAATTTCGTAATGTCACTGTGACAGAACTTTCCAAGTAAATTGAAGAATTACTAGATAATCAAAGCTTTAAATTACAAATTGATTTAAATTTTTGACTAAGAAAATAAAAGAAGTGAACTATTAAGAAAAACTCATAGTTAGATTACCAAACATTGAAAAAGACTTATTTATTAAAGTACGAAATTTTAGGGTAATTGGTTGCGGCAAATCAGACTTAATCGGAAATACTCAGGTAGTACAGCAGAGCCGCTGCTGCTCTAACTCAAGCACAGAAAGCTACTAGGTGACCTGGGTGCTAGAACTGCAATGAGAGGGGACCCTTCTTTAGGACTTGTAACAAGCCGGTAGTGAAGTTTTGCCATATTTGTAGTAAACCCAATGTAGCTATAGCCACTTGTTGTGGAAGCTATATACCGAATTCGGGAAATGAGTAAGGATGAATAATGACGGGGTCCGCTTTTCCTTCTTATTCGAAAGGATCCCCGTGTGTTGTTTTATTAATAATAAGTTTAGAGATTTGTGCTTTGTTTCGTAATAGACTATTGCGTATTGTGTTAAATATAAATGTTCATAAGATGAATGGTTTATTCGACCCTGGTTCATGCTGCAGTTACCTAAGTGGACGAGCGATAGGGAATTTCAGTTCGGTGATTGATGATTCACCAAGGAATTCTTCCTTAGGAGTTTTTTATCCTAATGGGACAACGGAAGAGGTGTTAGAAACAGCAGATGTTTTAGTGCAGTTTTTAGGCTATAGGTATCGGATGTAAATTCGCTTCGTTCCAACATTCGACTGCGAGGTCATCCTAGGTCACGATTCCGCAGATATCTTCGATTTTTCAGTTAGATATAAGAGAATAATTTGGAGAATTGAGGACGGATTTTGGCATTCATATGAAGGTAATAGAATTATTTTAGATTTATAAACTGAAAAGCCTGAAAAATTGTCAGGATTGAATCGGTCAGAGTCACAAAATAAATATTCTAGTTTTGTAAGATTAGAGAATAGTTCACAACAGAATAGGAAAATTAGTAGTTCAAGTTTTGATAAATTGCCGTCTGAAAGTAATAAGAGTGTCTCAGAGTGCCTCAGGGAATTATTACTGGGTCAGTTGGCGGTTTTAGAAAAACTTCTGGACGAGAAGAATCCTCCATGCCAGAGAAATTACCGGCGACTCATTTAGCGTCACATGTTAGAGACGTCCAATCAGGTAGTGATGGCCAAAAAGCCAGATGGGGAATTTGGATTGTGCATTGATTTCAGAAGGTGTGCACTGTAATGTTGCAGGTTTCACCTGCAAATTACTTTGTTTATTCTTCTGGGCCCTATGTCGATGTTGGGTCCTATGTCAGTTTTGGGCCCTATGACCGTATGGAGTCATACGGCGGACGAGCGGATACCCGACCGAAACTATAAGGATTTCACCCGGGGCTAAGAAACACTAATTATGATGTTTAAAGGAAAGGGTGACAAAACAATACACAATATTGTTCTGAATGATGAGAAAATGAAACAAGTTTATAAGTACATATATCATGGTAGTCTATTCACAATGCGTGGGTAGAATGGAAAATATAGAAAGAGAGACCAGTGTTGCTGAATAAGTCAGGTTCGTAAAGCCTGACTAATTATTTTTTGTGGTTCTTTTTTCACTATCAATCCTACGGTGATTGTGTCAGTATACAGTGTTTAAATAAAAGGGGGTGTAGGTTAGATTTGACAAGTTTTATTAGCCCTTGTTTGGCACAGGGGGTCGTATACGACCCCAGGCCCTGTGTGAAAAGTACGTTACTCCAGAGAGGTGTGCCAAACACGGGTTAAAGATAAGAACATATAATCAGTTAAAATTAGTAAAATAAAAACTTACATCTAGCTTTCTTCTCTGAAAAGGGCAATAGAGAGTTGTCTTGTCGATTGAATCTCCGTTATTTTGTAGAACAGCGACGGAATTGTACCGGATGTTTGCATGAATTTACTCGGAAGTAACTCAGCTTGTCGACTGGATCTCCGTTATTTTGTAGAACAGCGACGGAATTCTACTGGATGTTTGTATGAATTTACGTGCGCGATTGCACGGAAGTAACTCAATTATAGTAGTGAAAGAATGCACGATCACTGTTCACTGGTAGAGCGATAAACGGTCCTAAGCAGCTACCGAAACCACTTTTGAGTTATTTTTCACGTACGTATAACCGGCGGACATTATCCGAAAATGACTCATACGACGACCGAAAATCTCAGCCGAAGGGACTTTAGTTCAATGTTCGATAATGCGTTAACTATTTTGCGGTGATATAAAAGTACGCGACTTAGTCAGAGCATTTCTTCGGTTACAATAACATAAAAATCGCGACTTAGTCAAGGCAGTTCGTACTTCGTAGATCGTCTTAACAGTATGACTGCTTGATAAGTAAAGACGATTACCAGTGGTAAGTCTGGGGTTTATATAGTTCTTGATCTCCGTGTTAATGATAGAGCGGTCAATTTTGTACAAGTCACGTACGTTTTAAAAGATCGAATCTTGAATGATTCAAGCTAGTGAGTATTTAGTTACGCGAGCGACTGATATGTAAGTCCCCTCTACCGCGACTTCCGGTGATCGGTTGTCTCTTCTCTTGACCTTTCAGGAGTACAGATTCTATATGTTATCTAAGCTATAGTCATTGTATCTAGGCAGACAATTTCAATTACAGCATATCTGACTATATACGTAATCATTCACTCGTGCAATGAATTTTTTACATTATCTGGTCAATAACTTTGAAACGTTAAAATTTTAATGTACATTTGTTTGTATACATGTACATATGCCCATTATCCATATCTTTATTATTCGATATATGTAGTTTACAAGCATATATGTATATAATGATTAATTGATAATATCTGGTTATCTTATATTAGTAAATCTTATAATCAGCTTCTTTCTTTAACCGAGCATTCGTTAAGTTATCGGTATTCGCCGAGTTCGTATCCTTCCATGGTAACATACTTTAAGTACCGGGTGGTTTCTATCTTACCGGCCGTGGTACAGTTACCACAGTTAGGTTTAAACTCAGAGAAAAACGGTAATGCGCCTGCTTATAGTTAATGGCAGCAGCTTGGCGTACGCAGAGTAAGGCAGGTTGCACCTAGTTAGGCGTTACATCAAATTTTTCAAGATTGGATATGTAACATCAGTAGAGCTGGATCCATGTCAGAAGTAAAAATATATCAAGTCCAGCTAAAATGGCTATACATAATTATGTACTTACAACCACTGTGCTGTACGGTAGTGAGACCTGGACATACAAAAAAAGGATAAGAGTAAAATTAACGCGGTTTGCATGCAATACCTGCGCATGGTGTACAGTAAAACGATAATGGACAAAGTGAGTAACGTAAGAATTTTCCAAGAATATGGTATGGTTGAGACACTATTGGTCAGGTATGAAAGAAATTTGTTAAGATGATTTAGGCATGTTGAGAGAATGAAAGATGAATGATTGACGAATATCAAGGTAAAGTAAATAGCAACCTCTGCAGAGGCAGACCGAGGGCAGAATCGTTAAAATGTGTGAATGAGACCCTAATTCTAAGAGACATATAAAGCCTTCAAAACACAAGAGCTTGCATGAGAAAATGCATGGACGTGAAGGAAGCTAAAGAGGTATTCCAGGAAAGAAAAGGGTGGCGAAAAAATAGTTTATAAGTCATGAATGAGGAAGAGTGTAAGAGGAGTGAATTACGCCTGAAACAAAAGACCTTCGATACTTATGGGCCCGAGTGGAGAGCTTCACATGATAACTTTGTGAAGCTTTTCGTCTAAAGTGATCGCTAGAGAGATTGATCATAGAGCGCGGTCGGAACAGTGTTGCGGAACGAACATGTTATTTAAATAAACAACACGGGAATTCTAGATCAATCTAAAAATTCTATACCCCCTCCTCAGTACTCCCTTCCTCACCGTACTGAGAAGAGAACAAGTTTATAAACGGGTAAATAAATTGACTTACAATTATCTTGAATAAAATCGAAGATGCAAAAAGGTATACGTTTTACGTGATAAACTCCGTAAGACACGTACTAAAAAACATTTTGTTTCAAAATAAAAAAATATGTATTTATTTGTTTTGACGAGAGAACGATTTGGCGACTGCGCAGATCGAAAATTCCAAAATGTATATTTTTGGGCCGCCGTAATATACATATAGTTAAAAGTTTGTCATATGGATAACCGCAGGATTTCGCCGGGAGTGGCTGCTAATCTGACAATTTTTTTTTAAAAGAACTTATTTTAACTAGAAGGAAATAATTCTTCTTAAACTTGTCTAAATGCACAAAATTACACAACAAAAGTCTATTTTTGAATAATTACATCCCTATCAAAAAGAACGTTATATTTTTTTAAAAACCATTGATTTCTTTTCAACCAAAGGATATGTGAAATTATTGGGAAAACCGATCATAGTGCCTAGATGAAAAATTTTTGAATTGACCAAGACTCAAACTTTTGTGAACGGTAAAAAGAACCAAACGCGAGAGAAAGACAACCATGTATATTGCTTAATGTCTCTGTTTATTAAATATTTGAAGGCACATTTTAAAAAAATACTTAAAACAGTCAAATTATGGAGCAAAATTGCACAAGAAGGCAAGTATATGATCATGATATATGCCGATGATATATGATAGATAGCTCTTGTTTCATTATTATTTATCCGTCTTTCTTATACTACCAGGATCGAAACTAATAGGGAATATTTGTATTTTATTCTAATAATAATTGAAAATAATAATTGAATTTGAAGTTAGTTATTAAGGGAATATTAACATTTGTTCATCTTTAATATTTCTGAGAAACTACTGTACATTTTGAAAAAATTAAACTTTTATTAACATCTCAATTAAACAATCTTTAGAATTTATTTTGCTGTCACTCTGTTTAAAATATCTGATGAATTCAAAATCAAGAAAGCTTCAATTTCAATCTGTGATAAAAAATTATCCTATTCCTGTTTATGTCCTTAAATCCAGTAAAAGATGAAAACTCTTCTTTCAAAAATGATTCTTAACCACATTGGACAAAAGTTACAATTTCATTATGCTGAATATATTCACTGATTTTAAAAGACGACTTTCTAGTTCAAGGACACAACGCATACTGTGACAAGTGTCAAATTTCACCCTAAACTTGAAAAAAAAAACGAGGACCACAGCTTCATAGAACAGGGATTTTTTGAGAACGGTAAAAAGAATCGAACGCTAGAGAACGACAACAGGGTATGTGGCTTAATATCTCTGTTTATTAAATATTTGAAAGTACATTAAAAACAAAAAAAAAACATAAACCTAAAACAGTCAAATTTTGCAACAAAATTGCACAAGAAGGCTTAACAAGAAGTATGTTCCTTAAAAAACTGTTGTTTAAAAACAAATACTCAAGAAAGTCAATTTGTGTGACATAATTGCACAAAAGGAGTTAAAATGAGAAAAAATGTTTCTAAATAAAATTGTAAAACGGTTCATTAGAGACAGATATATCACAATTGAAAAAAGAGGGCGAAAAAAGAAGGAGACAAGCAAAACAACCTCGCTCTCATTTCTTTATTATTTATCTGTCTTTTTTATAATAAAGAAATGAGAGCGAGGTGGTTTGGTTGTCTCTTTCTTTTGTTCTCCCTCTTTAATCAATTGTCATATATCTGTTTCTAATGAGCCGTTTTACAATGTTATTTAGAAACATATACTCTCATTTTAACTCCTTTTGCGCAATTATGTTACACAAATTGACTTTCTTGAGTATTTGTTGATAAAAAACGGTTTTTTAAGGAACATACTTCTTTTTAAGCCTTCTTGTGAAATTTTGTTGCAAAATTTGACTGTTCTAAGTTGTTTTTTTTTAAATGTACTTTCAAATATTGAATAAACACAGACATTAAGTCATATACCCTGTTGTCGTTCTCTAGCGTTCGGTTTTTTTACCTTTCTCAAAATTTCAATTCTTGGTCAACTCAACAATTTTTGATCGAGGCACAATGATCGATTTTCCCAGTAATTTTACATACCCCATTTTGTTAACAAATAAATAAATTCATAAAAAAGAATAAATTCTTGTTAAAAAAATAATAAATTCTTTTTGATAGAGATGTAATTATTCAAAAATAGACTTCTGTTGTCTAGTTTTGTGCATTTACAAAAGATTAAGAAAAATTATCTCCTTTTAATTAAAAATAATTTATTCAAAATAAAAACGTATATAATGGCATCCTGGTGCATACCAAAAGTATGATTGTCAGAGGGATGTTTCATATATGACTTAATCACATTAATCAAAGACTTTACATAAAGGAAAGCATCACCCTCGATACCTGCAATAATGGTGGTCTGAGGAAGATTCATTGAATACCTTAATAAGATTCTTTGAATACGTTTACTGTGTATACAAAACTACAATTCATATTACATTTAATTAATTTAGGAATTTCACTGTATTAATTATCAAAATAATCTTTTAATATTTCTGAAGACACTAATTTTAAATAAATTTTTGGAAAGTTTGCTGTAAAATAGAAAATGATACAATTTTTTTAAAACGGAAATTACTCAAATGATAGATGTGTGTGATCGCTATGACAATGTGAAAAATTTATTTGGTAAATTTGGGAAAATATTTTAAATACGGTTTTTTAGGTAATTCTTCAACACTTTGCTTTCACGATCTCTGTTCTATGAAGCTGTGGTCGTCTTCTAAAATCATTGAATATGTTCAGAATAATACAATTTTAACTTTTGCCCAATGCGATTAGGAATAATTTTGGAAAGAAGAGTTTTTATCTTTTACTGGACTTACGAAAATATACAGCAAAAGGATGAGTTTTTACCATAGATTGAAATTGAAGCTTTCTTCATTTTGATTTTATCGGATTAATTCATGCATATGGGGCATAATTTCTGAAGTGTACCTACCTCGAAAATGAAAGTTGTCCGATCGGGCTAAAAATTGGCCCAATTGTAGTCTTATGAGATAGTACTCCTGACACCTAAAATTAATTTATTTCAATAATTATTTATCAAAGTAGAGGGGGTACATTTTTTGGGGGTTTTAAGCAAAGCCTTACTATCAAACATTTGTAACTTTTTTCCTATTGTCTTAAACAAAATTTGACTATAAATGTTTTTAATCGATTTTTTCACAAACATTCTGGTGGTCATAGCGATTTTTTAAAAAGTCAAAATTTGGCCCTAGTTTTTGAAAATCAAAAATAAATTTGACTTTTTTTAAATTCCGACACTTTTTTTTCGTCGAAATAGTTTTAAATGAAAGCTGAGATTTTTTCCTGTAAGACCTTCAATTTTCAGAGTGGCAAGTCAATTCGTCTTTAAGTAATAAAACGATAGGTAAACACGATGCCATTATAGGGCGAGTGGCGCGCAATCTCCCGTAGTGCGTAATGGTAATATTATGTGTCTTTCTGTTCGATTTTTTGGCGATAATTTCAACAGTTGTTTTCTTTGCAGGCCTCTTTTGCGGCTTCTGTTTTTTACATTCTCATTCATGAGAGTGTAATGTAATCGTCCAAATTTTCGATCTCTGGTTTTTAACGGATTTTTACGTTTCGGCACTCACAGATTCCGAAATTCATACAATTTTTTGGGTATGTCTGTCTGTCTGTATGTCTGTATGTATGGTTACCTGAATGTTGTAGCCACGCTAACTTTTGAAGGATTTGTTGAATCGAGTCAGCCTTTGAATGCTTTTTTGGCATCTTCTTGCCTTCTTTTACGACACTCCATGAGAAGAGGCTTTAGAATAGTAACCGATGGTCTTCCTTTCTCCATTTCTTCCAGCATTAGAGTAACTAGTTCTTCATGAGACTTTTTGTGTTTGACCTCGGAAGCCCTCGTTCTTTTGGACCGATTCACATACTGAAGATTATTTTTATGGCACCTCTTTATTTGAGTTATTAACGCATCCTGTAAGAATTCAATACACATAAATACAGTTTAAAAAATATTATTTCATTCTTTTGACTACAGGATATTTTCTAAAAAGACTTTGAAAATTATAGTACCAATAAAAGAAAATGCTTCATGAAAACTTACAGTTCCAGAAACGGTTCTTAATTGTAATATAGGGAATTTTCTCAGGGCTCGTTCTGCTACTTCTACATAGTCGGATTCGTCTTTTAAGCCGCAATCTTCCATTCGTCTGACAATTTTTCTGGCCATCTCATTGCGCATGTTGTTCTCAAGTTTCTATCCTTTTTCAATGGTTAACTGTATGTCATCTGGCCAGAAATCTGGAAAACAATTCTCATATGCTTTTTCCTGAAACAAACGTTACAATAAATATTTAATTATTTTAATTATTAATGCTGTATAATTATACGTAAGAATCTTCTAAACAATTCAAAATGTACCTTTTCAGAAAGTGAGTTATTGATAAAATTACTATTGGAGATCGACTGAAGCGTCGAAGGATTTGGAGTTGGAGCTAAAGTAGAAGCCTTAGATGGAAGCTGTGATGATTCAGAGACATCATTTGACGGACCATCTTCAAATATTGGGTCATCCGAATGTGTTATTTCAATTGATTTCTGTAGTTGCTCAACGGAAATACTGTCTATTTCTACAACCGGGCCCACAGGATCTTCAGCAGCTTCGGCTTCTATAAACTTCTTGTTGTGCCTCCTTGGTTAAATCGTTAGAAACATTTCTTTTAGAGATTTTTGGTGGCGGCTCTCTACAAATAGTGCAAAAGAATATGCTTTCGGGGATCCATTGAAATTAAGGGTGTTTACAGGATGACTCAAATAAATTCCGCTTATCCATCTTTCTTTCTTATTATTTCATTCAAGTAAATAAAAACTGTAAAATAAAAATAAAATTAACAACTTCAATTATGAAACAAAAATACATATAGAAAGCGAACATCATGTTAAAAAAATACTGTTTTGTTTCAATGCAGAAGTTATAAATGAGATAAAAAACAATCATGGACAAACAACCTACTTTTAAGTTGCTAGTGAATGTCTCCAGCACTTCGCTTGAGAAAAATATAATATTGTCCGTCCTATAAGTGCGCATGATATACAGCATGAACGAATAGTTCATATATTGAATACATTTTGTACTGGTCCAAAACGGAAATGTTATAAGCATTGTAGTGCAAAGTATGCTCCAAAGTTTTTATCGACTTGCAAACTAATAAGTGTTTACCTTGAAAAAATAGAATTTTCACAACCAAGGCGAACTGTGGTAGAGATTTTATATAATCTACCATGACGAAACACTTGTCCGGTTTGTACTTGATTCCATGAACAGACACCCACGATCATTTTATAACTGTGCCTAATTCCCGGGGAAGAATATTTTTGAAAATTAAATTACTGCAAACTAATCTTTCGGCGACTTCTTGCTCTTCGGGTTTACCTACAGAACCTCCCATGATAAATGTTTGGTATAATTGATGTTGTTTTGCCATAGTAAGGGAAGGATTCTTAAAACACTTGAAACTCTTCATTAGATTTTTGAAGTATTGGTGTTTCGCCTCCATTCTCAGAGTATTAAATGTATACAAAGGACCATACATTAATGTAAATGAAGGATAGTGAACTAGAAAGTGCTGCTTCGGTGTGAGAGTTTTGTTGTAGAGTTTTTGAAAAGAGGAAAGATAATCGCCTATAGCACATTCTAAGTAGCCGATCATCCCGAGAGATATTTCATAGGCACAGACAAGATATAATATCTCGACCAGCAGCATGTAGTTCCTCCAATATTTATCATCACTTTCTATGTATGGTCCTACAATCAAAGGAATCAAAAGAATTCCTAACGACCACAGTTGTGCCCCACTCAGATGCAAGTTCGCACCTTCCTTGAGGTGCTGTGGTAAAATAATAGAAGGCTTGGTTTCCGTGTAACCATAGTCGAACTGAGCCATTTTTACGTTGCAAATATCGAGTGACATAACTTTATGATCACATTGTAGATAACGTCCTAAAACTAGTCGCAAAGTTCGAAGTAGACTCCCTTCAATTGTGTCATGGAAAATATATGGCGGAATGCCACCAATTATGTGGTAATACTTTAAAGCATTTAATGAACATCCTTGATTAATTCCAAATTCTTTCTTTAATGCCTCCCATTCTGCTGTTGTTTCAGCTTTTTCTAACTTTAGAATTTGCTCAGTATATTCCTCCGTCGTTCCTAAAAGCGAAAAGTCTTTTCTTGTCATAGTGTGAATTTGGTTTTCATCGGCCATACAATATCTGCAAGAACGATTAGCTGAGAAACTCTCCTTCAAACCACCGATTTTGTGGGCAGCAAGGTTATCGCCAATAAAAGCTATCAATGCGCCGTATACGAGACTGCAATCGTGCATTTGTACACCATTTTCAAGAAGTTTTAAATCCTCCGATATAGGTTCTAAAATTGAAGAAATGTCGTAAGCTTTAATGATATCAGATTCTATAGGTAAAACAAGATTAATACAATGCAAAGAAGACCTATGTCGAGGATTTATATTTCCCATTTGGAAATAAAACATTCCCATTTGTGTAGGTCTAGATGAAGCTGTGTCAGTTAAATTCATTTAATCAAAATATAAAATGATTCTTATGACACCATGCGGCATTTTCTGAACAAGAGCATTCTTCTTCGCGGCTGAGCTATCCAAAAAACTGCGCAGCGCATTAGCTTCAGCTTCATCATCTGGGTACAATAGTTTTTGATATTCTTCATTTGATAGAAGACTGTGAATCACTTCAATTATTGAGACGTACATAAACTCGTCAGTACGCAGTTCAGAATCCCTATTTTCGCCAAAGTTTGCTTGCCCACCTCTGGAAACTCGAGTACTAATTTGTTTCCGTTTTGGATGCACGATGGATAAATGACTTTTAAAGTACGAATCTTGTTGACGCTTTGTTTGCAACCCGCAAAATACTTTAGCTGAATTTTTTATAGTTTCTGGCACATTAATGAGCCCTGCTAAGTCGATTCCTTTTTCTTTCAATTGTTTTTCAATATCATCAGAATATTCTTCTAGACAAGAGAGAACCAAAGTTTCAGTATTCTCTATGACAGCTTTTATTATCGGTTCCGTAACAGCTTTTGCACGAAGAAATAGTATAAATTGTGCTTCAGCTGCTTTCTTCTTATTTGCCTCTGAGTAATATTGTTTATCGGCCTTCCCACTTACGAAGGCATTTTTATCAATTCTTATGAATTCTTCAGTAGATTCTCCAGGAAATGTCAGCAAAAACATCTTCCAAATTGACTTCAATTTCCTCGTCGGTCTTAGAATCGTCTTGAACTCTGTGGTTCCTTGAAAGATGCGTAGACCGAGCTTTGAAACTACGGAATGTTTTTCGACAACCAGGTTTTCCACAAGCAACGTTAAAATCTGGTCGATTCGCATGATATCTCCTCATATGTTTTATCAGGGATTCGTCATTAACGGATTTTTCAGTAGAATATTTGCACAGCGGCATCTACCAAAAAATGTTATTTATTTATCATAACATTGCCATTAGAAGTAGAATGACTTTGAGGTTTCGGGAGACAGAAAATCATTTACTGAAGAAAAGGGTGTAATCCCGTTTAATTGTTATAAATGAACAGTAGAAAATATCTGTTCATATACATGCGTTCACTATATCGAGAAAAATATTAATTTATTATCTTCTATAAAAGGGTACTTGATGTACAGTTAGTAAAGCGAAAAGAAATTCAGTTAAATCAAAAACATCATATTTAAAGATAAGACAGATGTGCACTTCCGAGATGACGTATTGCTGATTTAATCACAAGCATATTTTATTACAAAACGGTATCCACTTTCGAGAAGATAGATATATCAGTTGACATTAGTTTAGTTTTGGTTTGCATACAAAATAATAACTTGCTTTTAAGATATTAAGTTTCTGAAAGCGGATGAAACAAGTTTTACTTAAAAAAGATAGCCAATTCTAAGTAAATGATCCAAGAATTTTGAGGTTAGAATTTCACAGGTTGTGAAAATCGGTTTTCAGCAGAAATTAAAAATAGAATTTCATATTTTTTATACAAATAAAAACTCATTTCCAATATGTGAGGACGTTGTATGAAAATAATAAAGGCTTGATATCAAAAAATTGTTCTGTTCCGAGAAAATCAAAACTTAGTGTGATTTTTTGCTAAAAGGCCTATCAAACCTAAAACTGTATCTAAAATTTGAATTGAACTTTTGTTTATTACTATATTTAAAAATAAGAATTTGAACAAAACTTTTTAACACAGCATGTATTTGATATTTTAGAAACTTTTCATGCAATAAACCCATTTTCGAAAAAATGTTGGTTATCTATTTCTGTACTACCACTCTTTATTTATTCACTCAATTATATATAGAAAATTTTCTATTTTCTATAGAAAATACCAAATTTTGGAAATAAAAAATGAGTATATTCATAAAATTAGCACACAAGCACCCCACAAAGTGTAATTAAATTAGAGACGACTGATGCATTTGAATTCGTATTTTCATATAAATAAATTTTGTTTCAAACATTTCTATAGAGATCAGACAAGTCTTCCTGATTTTAAACAATTTGCATCATATAATGGTCCATACTTAATTCATTATATTTTTCATCTACACTAAACAACGGTTCGAAAATATCGGAGTGCTTTCTTCTGAGAACAATACACTATTGACCGAATCCATTTCAAATCAGGTAGGTTCTGCACTCCTCAGTTAATTCAAGTATCAGAAATTTCATCCTCCTCAAAAAGCACAAAATGTAAAAATGAGAAAAAAAGGTTTATGTTCACAAAATGTAAATATAAAATTAAAATTATACAAAACAAGAACAAAGAATGTCAATTTTATATTATAAAAATTGAAGAAATTAAAAAACTTTTAATAATGCGAATATAGTTAGCGTATTTTTTGACAAACTCGTTATGAAATTAAGTTATAGAGTTATAAATAAATTCAGTTTTCGCAGATACTCACTTAACATATAAAAAACTTTAACAAACTATAACTACTGAACTAAAACTTTGGAACAACTGCTAATGAGGAAAATAAAAAAAGTTTTCACATTTTTTCGCCAATTATTTCGGAAAGAAAAATACAAAGTAAATTCTTTACCAATCTTGTTTCGGGACGAAAAGACACTTCGTTTTTCTTAATATTGGAGTTCGGATGGACTAGCTGGTTTTACAGGTTAAGTTGGCATCCTCAAAACCTACATTTATTTTGAATTCTATACCTTATTTTCACAAATAGTTCGCCAAGAAATAAGCTAACCATATTTGCATTATTAGAAGTTTTTTAATTTCTTCAATTATCATAATATAAAATTGACCATTTTCCCCCATAAAATACGACACAGACTAATCAAATTTTTTGCGTCTAATAATTTCAAATTGAAGAAAACCTAGATCATTTCTAAATAATTCTAAATAAGTTACCAAGGTAAATTGATCTTTAAACTGAGCTGCATAACTCCAATATTAAAGAAAAAGAGATAAAAGTAAAACTAATTATTAATTAATTAATAATTAATTAATTAATGAATTATTGAATTAATTTTTTGTGAGAATATCATTCCAAAGAAGTAAAAATACTGTTTGAACACTTACCGTCTACTTTTAGTAATCCATAAAAAAGCTTTCAAAAACTCCAAACTATCATTTCAACCTCGTTCAACGTCACTGTACAAAGACGTAATCAACTACCGTGGTGAGCTCAGTGTTGACCGATACTTTGCAAAGCGATCGACGCCATATTGGCTGCTCTCAGCTGTTCTCTTGGCGCCTTTTCTGAAATCGCCGAAATTCGCCAAAGTGCTTGCGCATCGCAGTATCGTATTTCGCGAATGTATTTCTGCTAGCACAAATTGCATTTCAGGGCGCATGAATGAAAATCATCCTCAAATGAACATACCATTCAGTTAATCATTATATTACTCGTATATCAGTTAGGAGACACTGCACTTAAGTTCCATTTCTGGTTGAAATTAACTGACTTACTTAATTTAATGCAAAAATGAAATTCAGCTACATTTAAAATTCATCATCTTGTATTACTGTGTAGGTATCAATTTGCATATAGCTACATGATGTATGCATGTAAGGACAAGTTATAGAAAAACCGTTCGCCATTATATCTATAACACTCTTTTGCATAGTCTGCCTTTGATAAATATGTAAAATCATTAGTTAGTTTTAATTGTAATGCTACACAAGATTTTATGGAGGATGATCGGTCTCTTTTAATTGAATGTTACGAGAAAAATAAGAATAAATTAGGAAAAATTACAACGCAGGAAAATCAAAAACTAATAGAAGAACATTCGATACCTCTGTCTAAAAATTACTGCCAAATAAATCTCTTGGTGGGATCTTTTGAAGCAATCTTAGCACTCGCCTTGTTAGTCTAAATGTATAGCTAAGACGGAATGAATATTACACTTTGTCGCAAATAAGTAACACAAATTATGCATAGAAATATAAAATACATAGAAAAGAATATCAAAAAATTTGATTGCTTTCAAAAGCTGATACTAAAACTGTAAAAAAAATCAGGACTACTGAAATTATATATCTAATGTGTACACGTATACTAAGGTTATAATTACACAATTTCTTCAAAGGATGTAACATACACCAATCAGAGCGTACACAGAGTTACTTGAACAGACTACTTGACAAAGATATATTGACTCTACATTCCTAAATAGAATGTATTTATAAACAGAGTTGTAAAAAGACTCATAAAAATGCTTTCTTTGGTTGACAAAATGAAAAATATATAAATTCATAGAAAATAATCGAATTTTTTTATTGGGTTGAAATCATTGAAATTTAGCCATTGGAGTCGATCTTCAACAATTTATTTTATTATTCATCGGCATTTATTTTGTATGCTTTTTTCACGATTTCAAACGAACTATCGCATTGATTTTTCGATATATGGAATAATTGAAAAATTCTAAATATTTTTATTCAATTTTTTGGACTATATGACGTAAGTCTGGAGTCAAAATAATGTTATAAAAATTACTACTGTTGAATCGTTTAAATTTTAATAGATTGAAATTTTAGTGGTGTCTCCCTTAAGCAGGGTTGCTATAGGTCAGGGAATTCTGGAAAGTCAGGGAATTTAAAACTGGTCAGCGAACATCGCGGAAATAAAGGATGTTAGAATTGTCGGCATACACTTAACGTCCTTTATTTAATTTTCTCACCTGGTCGACATCCATTATCATCAGCTAGTAACATTAGGGAAAACCTGAAAGAATCAGGTGACTGATGTCACTAATAGTATTTAAGATAAATTTAAAAACAATTTTTTTTGCAACAACATTATTTTTCTCCTAGGGTTTACGGTTGTTTTTATATCTGCAAACAAAAAGTATAAAATTTAGGGAGTTTAAAATTGATCAGAGAAAAGTCAAGGTAACTGGAAATTGGGATTTTGTAACAACCCTGATTAAGCCATAAAACTTCTAAGATGGCGAACCTTTGCGGGAATAACATTGCTCCACATTGCTCGTGTTTGTGAATGTAGAGTTGTAGGTTTTCATAATTCTTTAGATTTTTTCGAGATGAAAATTGTGTACATCCCAACGTTGTCAAAATATGTAGAGACCTCATACATAAAAAAGTTTAGAAATAAAAATTTTCTATCCATATGCATTTCTACATTTATAAAAATTTTACACAACGTAGTTGTACTGTTGATTACTGTAATGGATATAGTTTTTGTGGTTAAGATGAAGTGCCAGAATAAGTCTGATGGTCCTTTTTTATTCCTTCTAATAAATTATAGTATAACATAACAGTATTATTCGTTATTTGTTATTAGTTATGATACTTATGATTATCATTAACATTAGGTAATATTCCTGTGAAGGATGGAATTCATCATAATTTTTGTTGTAAAATTCCATTGTTGATGTAAAATGTGATGGCAGCTTTTATTACCATCCTAATGCAAATAGTTCTATATGACTTTTTAAGGAAAGTTTTATATGATATTTGTAATTCTGCGGGTAGCTTGCAGTTCGCAGTTGCATTCTAAAAAGTAAAAAATGTCCCATATAACCTCACAAAGCTGCCATTGCATTTTACATCAACAATGGTATTTCACAACAAAAATTGTGACAAGTCCCACACTGAGAAAAAAATCTGCTTCTCCCAACACGATGCGTCGTGTTAAGAGTTTTCGTTTTGCCGTAACACGACGATCGTTTTCGCACAACACGATGCAAGTTTTGGGAGAATACTTCTTTATGTGTTACGGAAAAACGATGGGATCGTGTTGTGGCAACACGATCATCGTTTTGAGACGTTGAAAGAAAATGCAAACATGACGTTCTCTGAAGTGGCGAGACATGCCGCCCTGTTGTTTCTCCTCTGTCTGGGAAGTTAAAATTCACTCGCATTTGCACCTTTTTCCATTTGCCCTCTTTTTTTAATAAAAGAGGACGACGGGAGTATTCGGTGTTTCATAGAAATGCAGCAGCAGAAATGTTTTGGAGAAATTGTGGGATGAAATTGCACAGGAAATGAACAAATCTGGTGAGAGTCATTTAAGATTTTTGTTTTATTCAGTCGTTGCTGATTTGAACTCTGTGTCAATTCTCGACGTGCCGGATGTTTTTAATTCAATTTTGATATTAGAAACCGCCCGCGAATCACTGGTGAAGGGATTAAACTTGTTATTTGGCATAAAAAATATCATTTTGATCAAACAATAAAAATCAAATAAATCCAACTAAATCTAAATCAGATTTTTCAAGCACTTCTCTACTCCAAAGCAAAAAGTAAAATAAAAATGTATTTACCGTGCATTCTGAAGATTTAAATTTCAAAGAGTTTGCAAATTTTTATCATGTCAATTTTTTTCATTAGGGTGAGTAACCAAAAACTATTGTTGGATTTTAGCCTTAATAACAATGTAGATTGTTTTTGTTTAGTCGAGTCCTTATTATTCTTATCAATAAAAAAAATTGGTGTTTATCCAATTTATTTACATTTGACTTTTAGTTTTACCTCAATTTATAAATTTTCACAAACATTAATTACAAAATCTGACAGATACACGTTCAAGGGCGAATAGAAAATATTTCAATTATAAGTCAGGGTGGCCGAAAAACTTAATTTTCACAATTCCCTGACCTTTCCCTGATTAATTTTTCATTTTCCTTGTCGGGCGCCAGGCTGCAAACAGATTCTTCTTTTTCTGGCGCCCAGCTGGCGCCAGTCTGCAGTTATCTTGCTACTAGGGAGCTTTTGCATATGTGGGAAAAGTTCACTTATTATTATTGCATAAAGATAGTAAATGCTTGAATATAGTTAACCCGATCAGGTTATCGCTTTTTTTTGGCACCTTCTCAGGTTATCGTGGATCGTTTCAGACCTAAGGCACGTTAAAACGCTCAATTATCAATGAAAAAAATTGTTAAAATTCCTGTACACTCTTGAACACTTCTCCTTTAAGGACACATAAACATTGCAAAAAAATGTTAACAAATATTTTACTTTTTGTGATAAACACACCCACCTCCCGAAAATGCAGATATTTACTAAAAAATTCATAACTTTTGAACAGATTGAGATATTTGAATTTTTCAAATAGCATTTTAAAGCTTAAGAAGCGTATTTTAACAAGAAAAAATTATGAACTCGATGGGAACAAAACAAATGCTCAAGTTTGTGCTGTTTAGTAGCGCTTTTTTCGAAAGAGGAAATTTAAAGTTTCAAGAAATAACTCGTTATATGTGGGCGTCCGCATGAAAAGGGCCCTTATGGTTGGTATGGAGTTACGTATAGAAGCAAATAGTCGGATAAATTCCCCGCATTTAAGGCTCAAAATGAACCCCATAAGTTGAAAAATGAGTCACCCGGACAATTTTTGAAGTTCCAATTAAAAAAAAATGTTTTTCGAGAAAAACGCATCTAAACTTGGCGAGTGCCATAAACACACATGTTCTATTTTGATTCCGAATATGAAATATGCCTACTTCCAGTTACTATCTGGATACGACTATAGTACCAATTAATTCACTATAGGCTCCAGTATCATCCCCAACTCAATTTAAAAATTATAATTTTGACCTCAACTTGGAAAAACGCGAATATCTCCTAAACTATAACGGCTATGAGGGCCCTTTTCATGCGGATGCCTAGATAATTCGATGAATAAAAATTTTATTTTGGTAGAAAATTATACATATTCATGAAGAAAAATGAAGAATATGTTCACGCCTTAAATTCTATCATCTTATAATAATTACTCGTTGACTCTTTCCGTGCGTGGACGAAGCATTTTCGAGACTTCAGTGGATGTACGCTGCACCATGTTATAAGAGATGAAAAATCAATATATGACTCATAAAAAGAAAAATCTTTCGAAAATACTCATGAACTTTATAAAAATTCAAAAACCTACCTTGAAGCTCAAAACGAGTTTTCACCGAAGTTAAAGTTATCGTGGGTCGTTTCAGACCCAACGAGAACTTGATCTGCTCACTGCGAGGGTCAGGCTATCGCTGGGGAAACGCTATTCAGAACAGAGGGTCCTTTGGTCGTAAAGTTTTTTCAGGGTGGGGATAGGTATTACCGGGGTACACGGATTCTGGGTAATGAGATAGAAGAAAAATGCCTAGGGTCTGAAACGACCCACGATAACCGGATCGGGTTAAAATATTAAAAGTATTTAAAAAATATATTTTTGTATATAAATAAAAGTAGGATTATAATTTAACCACAATATGCATTCTAAGAAGTAAAGCATATTTAATATTTCTTTATTAAAAGTAAATATATTGGCTAATGTTGAAATATTTGAAAAGATCTTAGCAACAATATACTCGTACGGTTTATTTTGTAGGGCACATGTCATGCCGGGCAGTTTTATCAATTTTATCAGTTGCTCGCTATTGGATATAAGTAAAAATACTTTTTCACGATTTTTAACACATTTATTTTTAACAGCATTTATTTATTTCCATTTTTTAAAAAGAAAAAGCATAAACCTCCAGCTTGTTTAGAAAATATTGAAAGCCTATGACGTCACATCAAGGTAGCCGCATGGTGCGACAGAAATACAAGTTTGAAAAGGGTATACATTTTTATTTTTAAAATAAAAATTCAAAATAGGTTTTTTTCATTTATACTAGTATTATTAGTGATTTTAGAGTGAATAGTTTCATATTCAAAAATGAAAAAATTGAGTGGTTGACCCTATTATCTTAATGTTACTAGGAAAATTCAGAAATGCCGAATTGACAAAATTATTAAATTCCCAAAATTACATA
Organism: Andricus grossulariae; assembly: GCA_011634705.1. Taxonomy (NCBI): domain Eukaryota; kingdom Metazoa; phylum Arthropoda; class Insecta; order Hymenoptera; family Cynipidae; genus Andricus; species Andricus grossulariae. Next base: position 2,741,889 of record JAABKJ010017545.1, read on the forward strand.
ATTTGAAACTCGAATTTCCGAAATGAGTAAATTCCTGAAATTCAGAATTACCAAAGTTTCAAATTAAAAAAAAAAACTTATATTTTATATTTGTATTGGTTAAAATAATGTTTTATTTTACAGGTGTACATGCATCGTATACAATTTTGAAGAGCTCTTTTTTATTTAAATGTATGATGCAATATGTATTATGCACGATATAAAATAAAATAATATTCTACCAAAAAAAAAAAAAGAAAATGAAATATCTTTTTTTGGGAATTTGAAATTTTGATAATTAGAAATTTTGATAATTAGAAATTGCGGGAATTGACTATAATTTTGTGGCGTTGAAATTTCGGGATTTTGAAAATTATGGTTTGAACATTAATAACTCAACTTGATTAGAGTTTTGCGTCGTTTCTCGTGTCGATCGGATGTCTTTGACAGTGGATGTATCGTGTATTATTATTTGTAAGTGATAAGGACGAACAAAAGCGAGCTGGATGAAAACTAATGAAGACCTTAAGTTTATTCTCTTAAAAATGCAGGATGATGTGGTGAATTAAAAAAAAACAACGTTTGATATCGCCGTGGCTGATACAACAGACTTAAGGTGTTAGGGTCAGTCGCAATGCCAGAAAAAAAACGATTAAAATTTTTTTTTTTTTTCAAAACAGGTTTTACTATTTATTGACAAATGTTCTACAGTTCGAATGATACATATTACAAAAAGTTACAGTAATTTCTTTAAATAGAAATATATCGATAAACAAGCAAGTTATAGTTAATCTGCCAGAGGTCTAAAAAAAGTGTTTTGCGGCGCGCATCGTAACTCACGACTGGATCATCTGAAACAAAAAAATGCAACGGGATTAGTTAAAAAAAGGATATTCCCTTGTACTTGAACGAAGAACTGGGTCAAAATGTTAATTTTCAAGAAAATGGCGGATGTGTAAACACAAAATTTTTCAAAGAAAATAAAAATTTTGTTTTCACACATCCGCCATTTTCTTGAAAATTAAAATGTTGACTTTATACTTCGTTCAGGTGAAAGGGAATATCGTTTTTTAACTACTCCCGTTGTATTTATTTGCTTCAGATGATCCAGTCATGAGTTATGATGTGCACCGCAAAACACTTTTTTTTTGGATCTCTGGCAGATTAACTATAACTTGCTTGTTTATCGATATTTTTATCCTTAAAAATTACTGTAACTTCTTGTAATGTGTATTATTCGAACTGTACAACATTTGTCAATAAGTAATAAAACCTGTTTTCAACAAAATTCTTAAAAATCGTTTTTTTTTTTGGCCTTGCGACTAACCCTAACCCATTAAAGCAGTCTAGTGATACGATTTTGAAAGACCTAGTGTGAAGCAAAGACAAATGTGACCGTCTAGAAAGGAAAAATGTGTTACTTGAACAAATATTAGAAAAAGCTGAAAAGTCTTTGGAATTTCTTCAAAATAAAGAAGGAGAAAAAAGTCTGGTGTTTTACGGTGTAACTGAGCGCAAAATCGTGGATCCATTCTGTGCAGCAATGAATATTTTCGTTAAAACTGGTAGTAATATCGGAGAAGATGATAATTGAATTCAGCAAATGGCTTGGTAGGAACGAAGGATCAAAACCTCTACTAGTTTCTTTAAAACAAGCTCACTACAGTAAATGGGTATTTGAAAACTCAGCCAAATTCAAAGAAATAAAAGTAAGCTTTTCAAATGATTTGTCGAAAGACCAGAGAGAGAAAGGACATGAGGCTCGGACGAAACTCATCGAATATATAGATCCTTTGGAACATCTGGGGAAAAAAGCAATTATAAAGGGCACAATTTTGATCTGTGAGGAGAAAAAGTATGATACTTCTTCTGCTCATCGTTTCCTCCGATCAATTGACAACTCTGAGACACAAATGACAATCCTTATCTGCGAAACTTGGGTTGTGTCTTTTTCACAGGTGAATCTATGTTATGGAAACTTCAAACATCAAATTGTCTACAGTCCAGCTATGAGGACAGAAAATATAGGAAGAGCAGAAGGAGGTTTGATAATTATTCTTAATAAAAAGTTATATAAAGTAGATTTTCTCTCTACAACCGATTTTAGTATTTTTGCCAAAATTGCGAATCAAGATGTAAATATGATTATTGCATTAGTTTATCTCAACCTGAAAGATAATATTGTTAAAAGTTTAGATCGCTTGGATGAGATAATTAGCTCAGTGAAAGGTCAATTTCCCGATATTCCTTTCTTTATAAGGGCAGACTTTAATTGTCGAGTTTCTGAAAATTTAGATACAGAACTGAATAACAGGGGTAAAAAACTGGTCGATTGTTTAGAGAATAATGGGTTTATGTTATTAATGGGAGAATTACTAGCGACTATCCTGCGAACTTTACATTTCTAGTTAACAATAGAAAATCTGTTGCCGATTTAGTTTGGGCCAGTCTACCGAGTGTACCCTTAATCAAAGATCTAAGAGTCCTAACGCTACGAACTAGATCAGATCACTTTCTTGTAGTTCTTTCATTAAACTTATCAGTAACAGATTCTGCTCCAACAATTAACGCTAAATTTAAATGGAAAACTGAAATAGCTGACAAATTTGCAACTACGATTATCTCCTCTTCCAATGTTGATATCCTCGATGAAAATATAGAACTCTTGTCAAGCAACTTAGTACAAACATTCAAGGTAGTGGCAAAAAATGTTGGTATGACTAGTGTTTTAAACAAGAAACTTGGTTAATCTAAACCTTGGTTCGATCAAGAATGTTTAGAAAGTAAGAAACTGGCAAAACACATGTTGAAGTAGTGTAGAGATAAAAACTTTCCCACAGATAAAATATTAAAATACAGTAACTTTAAAAAAGATCATGAAAATTTGTTAGAGAAGAAGAAAGAAAAATACAGAAAATCCACTCTTGACTCGCTTGCTGCGGCTAAAGAGCCCGAATCTTTTTGGAAAATTGTTAATCGACATAGCAGTAAACCTTTCATTATCGATCATTTTAACATGATCTTGTGGCACAACTGTTTTAAATCGATCTTTCCTTCCCGAAATCCGATGAAGCACTCCCTGAATATGAATGGATCCAGGAAAGCCAATTCTTGACTCTCCTTTCTCTAAAGAGCAAATTATGTTTAGCCTTGAAAAATACAAGAAATGTAAATCATCTAGTCCTGATGAAATATCCTATGAGTTTCTGAAGAACCTCCATGAGAACTGTGTGGATTATATGTATAAGAACAAAAAACAAATATATGAACAAAATATTGAATAAGGGTGAAGTTCCCAAGTGTTGGGTTCAAATAAATGCGAGAATGATTTACAAAAAAGGAAATAAAATAGATCCATCTTATTACAGATCAATAGCTTTGATTAACTGCCTTACACAAATGTTTACCCTGACCCTAAATGAAAGCCTAAATACCTGGATTGAGAAAGAAAATTTACTCCCATAATCTCGGGCCCATCCCTTCCTCATAACTTATTATGGCATAAACTATACTCTAAAGGAGTTGGATCTAAGTTTGTCAAAATTCTAAAGAGCCTTTATGTATGTGCTAGTGTCTGTCACTGGGAGCTCCTCTGAACCTGTGGAGGTTACTACAGGGAGAAACGTTAAGTCCAAATAGTTTTAATTTATACATTATCGACATAGTAGACTATTTAATTTCTAGGGGCATTAGGTGAGTTGCAATGAAACATTTCATTGAGATACTACTCCTCGCGTATGCTGACGACATGGCGTTCCTGGCAGACTGTGTATTTTGGATGAAAAAAATTCTAAAACACTTTTGCCACTACTGTCAAATAAACGAACTAATAGTTAACATTGAGAAAACGAAAAGAGTAATTTTCCAGAAAGGTGGTCATGGCCACAAGAAAAATTACCCTTCTTTTTTTATATGGAGATGAAAAAATAGAAATTATAAGGGATTATGTATATCTGGGAACTCCTTTTTTTTAATATGCACTCTTCTTTCAAGCAGCACAACGTGCTATTAGGGGCCGTCCATAAATCTCGTTACGCGTTTTTCCTTTGTTTAAATAAAGACGAAAATAAAATTTTCTTGACGTGAAGAAAGATACAACGATATAAACAAAAGAAAAACGCGTCACGAGATTTATGAACGGCCCCTCACTTAGTAAGGCAAGTATAGCAGTATGATCTACAGTCTCCTTAGTCCATAAGTTAAATCTCGATTCTTGGCGACCAGCTGATAAACTTCAAAGTCCAGGCACCCTGTTAAATTTAGGGAAATAAATGCTACCTGAAATTCGAGTTCGAACCCTTGTAGTACTAGCATACAGAACAAAAGCCTATATGTTTGCGACCACGGCGTCGGAAGCACTGTGTGTGTAAACAACGGTTAAAGATTGCAAAAACAGGTTTTTTGTTTATTGCAACTAACCTATATATCTGCCAGGAAAAAGTGTAGTTAAAAAATGTAGGTGTTACAAATATCTACAAAATGACGTGTCGTACATTAAGATTTGTTCATTTGTTTACTTGGAAAAAATTAAAACCGCCCGAAAGTCCCTTTTTTAAATATGAAATTATTATTGCAATAATTAATTAACAAGTTTCAAACTTCCAGAAAATATGTGCCTTATCACCCTTAAGAAGTGTGCCAAACTTCTGCCCAAAATTATAATTCTTTTTGATAACAACTCATTTGTTATCAATAAATGGATTATCTTTCAATGGAATTTCTGCAGATTTGGCCTATAGGATCTCAACAAAAAGTGGGCTTCTGTCCTCCACGGCAGTTGTGCCATTAAGTACACTTAGCAGCAAAACGTTTTTTTATTATTAAATTGCACAAAAGTGGGTGGAAAGAGAGGGTAAGTTTTTTCGTCATAAACAAATAGAATAACTTTGTCAATTTTCACGCAATGGAATCCGGATGAAATTCATTCGATAAGTCCGTTTTTTCTATACATTGACAAAAAATTGTTGTGGTTGCAGGGGGGGGGGGTGACAATTTTTTTTCAGAAACTGCTGCTACTGCGTTTTCAAACTACAGAGCTGAAATTTACATCGAATATAGAATGAGAGCTGTACTATTTGTTATTAAATTTCCAAGGCAATGCATTATTATGTTGTTGATTATGGTGACTGTGATGAATTTTTTACATTTTTTGTCCTGAAGTAATTTTTCAGATATACATTTTTAAAAGAATAAGGTTTATATCATAGTCAATTCAATAAACAATATATTAATGGCAAAATTAGGGAAGATAAATAAAATCGACGCCTGCATTCAATATGAGTCCGACGCCTGCATTCAATATGAGTCTATGTGCTCATGTGCTGACAGCGCCGTGTATGAGACTATGCGCTGTGTATAAGCATAGGGAATAGTCTCATACAGGGCGGTGTCAGCACATATACTCATATTGAATGGAGATGTCGAAATAGTTTTAAACCTAAGGTATCACATATAATTTTTCGAGAAGCAACGAACAGATTTGTAACCAGCATGGAAAGCTAGTCCAAATTAAAAAAAAAAAAAATAAAAAACATTTTGATACATCAATTTGTTGCTGAGATATTAAAACTTTCCACAATTTGAACACGTGAATTGAATTCCGGCGCGAGCTTCTGGCATGCCACAACGGCTTTTCCCACTCCGCCTCCACTGACTGCGTCGATCCTTTTCTGTGAACTTTTCCGTGAATCAGACACGATTATAACCAATAAATTTTGAATGCATATCCACGTGAATTTCATAAAAATTAGTAGAACTCTTGTTCTATATTTGATACAAAATTGAGCTTTATAAAACGAAAATTGACATAGTTATTTCACTTGTTATAAGAAGAAATCTTAACATCTTTTGTAAGCCATTTTTATGCAATTTAATGCATAAAAATCGTTTTGCCGCTAAGTGTACTTGATAGCACAACTCCTCTAGACGACAATAACCCACTTTTTGTTGAGATCCTATAGGCCAAATCTGCAGAAATTCCGTTGAAAGATAATCCATTATATTTTTAATTTAATTTTTTAATTTAATTAATTTTTAATTATAATTTTGGGCAGAAGTTTGGCACACTTCTTAAGGGTGATAAGGGGCATATTTTCTGAAAGTTTCAAACTCGCTAATTAATTATTGCAATAATAATTGCATATTTAAAAAAAACACTTGCGGGGGGTTTTACTTTTTTTCCAAGTAAACAAATGAACAGATCTTAATGTACGATACGTCATTTTGCAGATATTTGTAAGACCTGCATCTTTTAATACATGTAGGTTAGTTGCAATAAACAAAAAACCTGTCTTTGCAATCTTTGACCATTGTTTACACACACAGTGCTTCCGACGCCGTGGTCGCAAACATATAGGCTTTTGTTCTACATGCTAGCACTAAAAGAATCCGAAGTTAATTTTCAGGTAGCATTTATTTCCCTAAATGAGCATGTAAGTTTCTACAAGAAAATCCTGCATGTTGCATCAGGCACTCTTAATTATGCTTTAAGAATTGAAACTGGTAGTCCCCACATTGAACTCAAAATATTTAAACTCACACTCAATTGGTTAGAAAAGATTTATAACCTTGCAAGTAAAAAATCTCTTCGGCAAAATCAGAGCCTAGCGATATCCTCTCGGCAGATGTTCTAGAAAAGAAAAAAGCTTCTCTTATTGCTGCATACGAAAATTTGCTTTATGTAAAAGATGTCTAGGGAACCCAGCCATTCTCATCACTCCGAATTTATTCACTCGTCAGGTTATGCACGGGCCTCCAGCAAAATTTAAGACAAAGAATTTCCTTAAACCTCTTAAAGTGCTTCAAACGAGTTGATTTTTAGTCCATGTTTTACAAATTACAACTTTTCTCCTGCAAGGATGAATTGTTTGATGTACTATTTTAACCATATGATCTAAAGGGTTAAATACAAGCCCGTTCAGAGCCCTTTTTTCAAAAAATGGTCTAGTTTTTTTTTTAATTAATTGAAAATATGCTGCATTTTATGCGCCTGTGAACGGGCAACCTGCCACCGGAAGTGTACCCATGATGAGCCATAAACAGGCAGTCCTGTTTCCTATTGTTAGAGGAGTAGAGATGGTTGAGAGAAATTAAATATTAATATTAAAATATTGAGGATTTGAATTTTAATAGGCTGCATTAGGTGCATTAGATAATTAGGAGAAGATTAAAAAAAGATAGAAGAGAATCGGTTAATCCGTTCAATTTCAGTTGAGAGTTTTGGTAATTTTGCATTCACTTTTAGATTGCCTTCTTTATTGACAATATTGACCGATTTTCATAATATTTTTTGTCTCCATTTTTTTGTAAATTATATCAGGAAATTGATTCAGCTAATTAAAATTTAATATATATATATATATATATATATATTGTTTGTATTGCTTGTAGGAGCCAACCATGTACTCCGTACTCTTTAAGGACTTCCCAAAGTTTACTTCTATTTAGATGCATAAAATTTTTTTAGCGAATATTGCATGTACCAAAGATTTTATTTTAAGTTTATTTTTCAATTAAATATCTGGCACTGAGGAGGACCCCTCTCCGTGGTCGAAACGTATGCCAATCCCATTTTTTATAAAATGCATGTTTGTAATTATATATGTAACTTCTCATAAGACCCTAATGCCCATACAAAGATCTTCCTAAACAATTTTCATAATTGGGTAAATTAAATCCGACATCTTTCAAAAAAGCAGTAAAGATGTCACTGAACACAGAACTAGATAACCAACATTTTTCCGAAACAGGGTTTATTACATCCAAAATTCTGAAAAAAGCAAATACACGTTGGGTCGAAAGGATTTGGTTTTTTTTCTTCCCTTCGTAATCGATATTTCTTGAAATTATCATGATTTATGGAAAAAATTATCTTTTTTTTGCCCTTCAGCGAAAGTCTTCAGTCATAGCGCGATACCGTCAATTTAAATTTTCATTTTCTCGGGGGGAAAAAAAACATTTTTTGGTATCAAACATTTATTATTCTTATTCAGCATCCTCATATCTAGAGAGCAAATTTTTTTTTTTTATAAAAAAAATTGAAAATTCGATTTTTAATTTCTATTGTAAGCCGATTCTTAAAATCTGTGAAATTGTAACCTTGACATTTTTAGACAATGTACTCTGAATTGGCTAACTTGTTGACATTAAATATTTTTTCCCTGCATTCAGGAACTCAATGTTTCGGAAGTAGTTTTAGTTTTTATTGAAACTGACTATTTTAAATTTTGTATCGCAATTCGCAGCTCAGCCTGTTCCAATTTGTGTTCAGTTTCACTTTGAGATTGTTAACTGACACATCTATTTCCACGAAACTGAATAACATTTCCTAATCTTTTTTTTTTGCCTTGAATCAGCAACACGTCATCACAGAAGTGGATTTTTGTCGTTTCTTTGAGTGGTGATTTTGATTTTACAGAATGTTTTTACTCTCTCATGAAAAATTCTGATTTTGTTGGCTATCTAGTTCTGCACTGCCACCCTTCACTTCTAATTCCTATGCTGACCTGGAAAAATGAATTCATGGTGAACGAAGAACAGATAAAGATTTAATCAAGACGTTATAAGAAAGAAAACTTACAGGGAATTCTACGAGATAAGATTTTTGTTCAGAGCCAACTTTAACAAAAGTTACGCCTGCATCGTTAAGACATAATCTGTAGGCACCATGGATGTTTTGACGCTCCCCGACCCCCCTTTTATGTATCATTACTTGCCACTCGTGATCTGCAAAAGAAAATTAGAAAATGTATTGAATGAAGAGAATATAAAGGGAAAATAGTTTTCAATAACGTCACAAATTACTAACCATCCCCTGAATTTCTTTTCCCTCTTATTATTTTCAAACTAATAAAGATATATCGCTGAAATTCTAGGAAAGACTGAAAATCCATCAGAGCATCGCTGTTTCAATAATATCATTCTATTTATTTGATAATCACACTAACTCCCCTATCAACTTACTCCTAACGACCCTAGATTTAGCTTTTTCTGGAGAATCGATAATAAGTATCTCATTAATGATTCTTTGCTGTGATACTTTCCATTTAGAGAACAGTTGCGTATTGTTGCACCAAATTTTTAGAAACAAATATATATGACCATTTTTCAGTATATGAGTACAGGTACACGTTCATTTTAAAACTTTTAAGTATAGGATAAAAATTGTGGACTGAAAATTGATTTGACCCGAGGTACTTATTTTGACCCACTGAGCGACGTCCTGACAGATTTTCTGCATGTCTCAACATTTCAGTAAGATATAGTCTTTAGTTTGAAAGTAAGAGGGCGAAAAAGAAATACACGAAACGTTAGGTAATTCGTGACGTCATACAATACTATTTGCCCTCTCAGGTGAAAATATACACGTGGAAATCTACGTGGAATTCGACATAGAATTTCACAAACTCCAGACTTTTGGATTAATATACCTGTTAATATAGAACGTCTGTACAGGGGGTACATAAAACTCAAAAAACTGTACCTCTTAGGTCTTACGAGATATTCAAAGTAACAAAAAAATTTTATTCAATTTTAATGCTTAACGTAAATTTCCACGTGTATATCTGGGCTTTATTCCAAATTCGCTCTAAAGTTTCAACAGGTTTCGTCACTGTTCCTTGAATGTGAACTTGATAAACCTAGGACTTCTCTCCCATAAAAATTACCAAATACAGAACGCCGTTGTTCGCCAGCAAGTTGTCTTTTACTCTGAAGCAACAAAATTTCACTGAGCCAGTCTGCCATCTCGTTTTCGTTTTTCATGACTATGCAGAAACAGTCCTCCTTGTTGTAAAGAGCAATAACGTGTTTCTGTCTAGTATCGCTGTGTTGGATAATATTAAAGCAGCTGTGCATATAAATACTTCGTTTCGGTGGTTGGCTGTTTTCAAACTTTTTTTTGTTATCGTAATACTCTAGGCATGCAGGAAATCCAGTCGCTTCGCCGTGAAGAACAAAGAACTTTTTTTTTAGAGTCTTTAGCTTCCTAAGATATCCGAACCGGACGATGGGTCCTTCCGAAGGAGATAACGAGATTTTGCTCGAACATGTCGCCATCGTAGTCAAAAGATCCGTTTCAGCCCACCTTTTACAATTCTGCTGGTGAAAAGTATTATTATTACGGACTTTTTTTAAACGAATGTACTGAATACCTCCAACCGACCACTTCTACAGGATTGAACGCCATAGCAGAGCATCACCTACTATCGGCGATAAAATTATAGGCATCTGCCTTTGAAGTTTAATTACTCAGCCAACAAAAACGTTAGAGTAATAAGTAAAGAGTCATTTAAAAGCTGAAAGTGTTTCACGTAAATGAGCTTAAAGATGTTGATGTAACAAAATTTTTGTGCTTTGCAGACTGAAAAATGTAAAAAAAAGGAATTTCGGGCACATTTAAGAAGATTCAAGTTTAGAGCATTATTTTTTATACAAGAGGCAATGGGAAAATTTTTTTAAAAAAATCATGAATATGAAGAAAACATTTATGAACAAATTGCAAAAAACAAATTTGAGAAATAATCAAAATTGTTGGTCACAATTGCAAAAATGTGCAACTATACTATCTTCAGTTCTAATGAAGATATTAAAATCTTCCTGAAAGATGTAATTTTTTTTATTTTTGTTGAAAATCGCGATATTTTTAGACATTTTTTTGGTTGGAAAGCAAGTGTCAGAAAGCAGCGGGGGTGACTTTTTTTTGCTGCCGACCTCTGGTGCCTTTCTTTGATACGTGCTTCTGAACTCTTGCCCAGACATTGACGCCTCTTCTGACCGGCAGCAAAAAAAATGTACCCCCGCTGGTTTCTAACATTTACAAAAAAAATGTCCGAAAATATCGCGATTTTCACCAAAAATAAAACAATCACATCCTTCCTGGAGATTGTAAATAATTACAGAGCCTATCCGTTACAGTTTGAAGTTTGAATCGCTTCAATATCTTCATCGGAACTGAAGATAGTAGTAGTAGAAGATAGTAGTAGAAGATAGTAGTAGATAGTAGTAGAAGATAGTAGTAGAAGATAGTAGTAGTATAGTAGATAGAAGATAGTAGTAGAAGATAGTAGTAGTACTGAAGATAGTTGTACAATTTTGTAATTTGAAATAACAATTTTTATGTCTCATATTGATGAATTTTTTCAAATTTTTCCCATTGCCTCTTGTATAAGAAATAATGCTCTAAACTTGACTCTTCTAAAGTGTGCCCAAAATTCCTTATTTTTTTACATTGTTCAGTCTGCAAAGCACAACATTTTTTTACATTAACGTCTTCAAACTCATTTACGTAAAACACTTTCAGCTTTCAAATGACTATTTACTTATTACTCTAGCATTTTTGTTGGCTGAGTAATTAAGCTTCAAAGGCAGATATGCCTATAATTTTCTCGCCGATAATAGTTACCAAAAAATAGTGCGGCAGTGATGCGCTACCATTGCATGCGTAAAAATCTCACTGAAAAGCCACTGGGGTGGCACAAAAAAAATAAATACTTTTAAAAATATATATATTTAGAGTTCCCGCAAAAGCTGTATTTCCCGTATTTCTCATAAGGAAAAAAGACATTTCTGTGAATTTCATTTAGACTCGCCAATAATAGGTGCATTGAGTTGACCATATGTCTGTTTTATAGGATCCCAAAAAAAATCCCATAAGTGAACAATGGGGTTTTGCAAGTTTTTGGCGTTAATCATTATTTTTTGCGGTTTCTTTAATATGAATTTTTTATAATACTGATGATTAGATGTTTAAATAAATTGTTGAAACAATTTATTATTTTTCATATTAATTTTCTCTTAGAATAGAGTTGGAAAGTCGCAGTTTTTTCTGAATTTTTCAACTTGCCTTCAATTTGTCAGTTACAGCGAGGCAATAATCAATTAAAGTCAATAAGAATGATTGTTCATACAATTTATTATTATTTATAACAATATTCTCTTAGAATAATGCCGGAAAGCTGCGGTTTTTTCTGAAATACTCTACTTTTTGTTCACTTCTCAATTATGGTTAGGTGATAATTATTTTGAGTTAACAAACAAAACTGTTTAAACAATTTATTATTATTTTCAAAAACATTCTCTTTAAAAAATGCCAGAAAGTTGACGTTTTTTCTGAAATTGTCAAATTTTTTGTCCAATTTTCAATGTAATGTCTTCTCATATAGTAATACTACATACTTGCTTTTTTTCTGAAATGTTTCACTTTTTGTCCACTTTTGATTCATATAAAAAATTTGAAGAATATTGTAAATACCTGCTTCTACTTCAGAAAAATATATTCACAAAAAAGAAAGAGATTGTTGAAAAAATGATTCGCCCTGATTTTCAAGTATTATTTGTTCATAGCTAAAAAGCCAAAGTATTTTTCTCCTAACGGAAATACAGGTTACACTTGATAGGCTTGCGGGACCTCAAAATATCATTAAAAAGACAAAAAACGCTATTTTTTCTGGATTCGAACCAATTCGGGGGGCATATGCATGAACCTTCAAATAAGATCCTCCATAAGGAATTTTTATATCAAAACTAGGTCCCTTATAAGGACGTATGAATTGTTTACAACTTCGAACACTTCATTGAAAACGTTGAATTTTCAAAAGAGTAAAGTAAAATTAAATAGCTGTGAATGCGATCTCGGGTTTTTCCACTTTGTTTGTATTCACAATTTTATGGTGCTCATTTGATTAACACTTTGCTTCCTCATTATGATTAATTAGCAAATATATTTACTTTCTCATAGAGCAAGTCAAAGTGAAAGAATACAAATATGTCAATCAAAATGTCTCAAATCAAGAAGCCTTTTCCATTCTTGCATGAACTTTCAATTATGTTAATGACAAAATTTTTTCTGTTAAAATCAGACTTTTTAAATTATATAAATCATTATAAATAAATTTATTTGTCTCGAATCGAGGAATTATTTCCGTTCTTACATCAATTTTGAATTATGTTAATAAAAACTATTTAACTATGAAAAAAAAACAATTTTTCAAATATTAGAAATGACCATAACTTACTTTGTCTTCGATAAAATATATTAATATTATAGGTCAATCGATTCATCTCGAATCAACAAATCTTTTTCATTTTTGCACCAACTTTAAATTATGTGAATGAGAACATTTTTACTATAAAAATCGATTTTTCAAATAATATAAATGACCATAACCTCCATACTTTTTAATAAATGGTATTAATATTATTACAGGTCAATCGATTCGTCTCAAGTCCTCCAAATTTCATCAATTTATCTGCAACCGTCTTCAACTTGTCCTGCTCAGAACAAGGGTGACATCCATACACACACACACACATCCATCCGGACAATTGTTTAGAACATTTCATTAGACATTTGTTGAATGAGGAACGTTCAATTAACGAACTAAAATTTTTTCGAAATTGTTGCCATTACATAGCTTCCTCTATGAGGAAGCAAAATTGGACAGACTGGAATGTTTCAATGTTACAAACATTAAAATTTTCCAAATTGAACATTCTCAGTCTGATATTGTTAAACTTTGAACTTATGGACAAAAAATCATTTAATTTTTATGGTTTTCAATTTAAAACTAAAATCCAACATTTTGAGGCATTAGTTTTGGCAATTTTATGATTTGAGTATTATTGCACTAGATTAATAATTCAATTTCTTAGTTTTCTGTGTACTTTCAATTATTGTGATAAATAATTTTACAGCCGGCAACAAAAGATAGGCAGTACTACTCAGAACAGTTCAATATCAGTAACATTGCAGACTAAAATGAAAAAAAAAGAATGAAATTTGCATACCCACATAAAAATAGGCACACAGGGAAACCCGAAGCTTTTTATTATCTTAAAATTGGACAGAAATACTCCAGAAAGATGGCAACTACATTAAGAGGTGCAAATGTGCGTAATTGTCAATGTAGTATAGTCAACATATTTGTAAACTATTTGCAGCGTTTTTATCCCATTTTTTGTAAAAAAAAAGCTTAAGGTTCTTCTATGAAAACGTATATTCATGTATCTGAAGTTCGAAAAGGTCATCTGGCACTCTTCCGAATCTATAAAATCAGAGTCAAATGTTTTATATTGTAGTGGTAAAAACATCCTATAGAAATACAATATACATAATGGGTATGTTTATAGTAGTGGCCCTTATTTTTCACTTTTAGAAATTCTTTTCTCTCACTCTTCAGTTTTGTTCGAAATCATAAAAAAATTATCTCCTAATTTGAGCCAAATCGGTTAATATTAACCGGTGCCTCAAAGACCATGAAGTTTTCCATTGATTTGTCGACATGCGTTTTGTTAATCTACAATTTAAACTCGAGGATATGTTATCAATCATTCCATGTTTCAGTGTCTTGTCCAGAGTTCGACATAGAATAAGAATCAATCCTAACTCTTAAAGTTATATGATTTCAAGGAAATCTTATGAGTCCTCAAAAAAGACCTCATATGTGACAAATTCACAGAAAAAAGCTGAGTTCATTTTTGAGTTGGATGTTGCCCCAATATTGAGACGCAGCATTTTGTAGTCAAAAAGGACTTAAATTGAGTTATTAAACCAAAGAAAATTACATGAAGTTGCCCTGGTAATGGCCCAATTATGTAATACCTGAAAAAAATAAGACGGAACAAAAGTAAGCCTAGCTTGTTTCTGTCTTTAAAATTTATGTAAGATGAGAATGATTTTATTTCACAAAATTTTTGACAGATTTTAAAGTTTTGAAGTAAAAATTTGCTGTTGAAGAATACTTCCACATGTTTAAACGAATCGTTTTCATAAAGGTTTTAACAAATCATTTAAAAAATTGATGTGAAACAACCATTTTTTTCATGTTGTCTAGATGTTCCACCACAACTTTGGGCAAGATTTATCTATCGCTATGATTTTTTGTTAAATGCAGGTAATGATAGTCGGAGTAACATAGATCAGAAAAAGAAAAACAAAAAATGTAAATGAAACATAGCCAAGCACTGAAAAGTTTAATTGTTGGTCCTGTATAAACTGTGTACAATTTGAAATAGATCGATCAATATCCTAACGTTCCTTGGGCAAACATATTTTTAACAAATTCGTAATACTCAGACCTTTGAAAAATCGCCAATATTAATTTTTTTCATAATCTACCTAATACGTCCAAATTTCAAAAATCTTGTTAGATTTCAATATTTTCAAATTTTCTACACAAAAACCTCAGTTTTATAAGCCACAAAATACTAAAATAATTCTTGAAAGCTTTGCAAACTATCTTAAAAATAGTTGAGCCTTCAGAAACTTTCTCCCACTCAAAATTTGCTAAACAATATTATGAAGACTTTAGCAATTAATTCAAAGCACGGCTAATATAAATACTAAAATCTTCTCTATTTTTTATTCTTATCAGAGAAGGTATTATGTTTATGTAAAATTTGCCCCCCTCCCCTGATTTTGTCGAATATCCACGTTTTGACAGCCTCTGAACCCGAAAAACAGGTTTTTACGAATGCGTCTGCCTGTCTGTATGTCTGACTGTGAGAACGATAACTTTTGAAAAAATTAATCTATTAGATTTGCCTTTGGTACACGCTTTAAATGTCAGAAACTGAAGGTCGAGTTCGTTAGCCAGCTATTTTGGATAAAAATTCAAAAAGTTAGAGCAGTTTGAAAATTTTTGAGATCATTTTTTTCAAAATTTAAACATTCTATGTGCGGCTATTCACAGTACTGGAAAAGTCGAACAGTTTATCTTTACGATTTTTTTCGATAAAAAAATTATCAGAGTTATAGCATTTTCAAAATATAAACAATCAAAGGAAAATTAAAATTTTAAGCCGAACAACGCACGATATGAAAAAAGTTAAAAAACAGGAAAACGTTGATTCATGTCAGCACTGCAAGATTATCATAACAAATTTTGGAATTTTCTTGAAAAATCGTACATTCAAATTTTGATCGCACAAAAAATAATACAAAATTTCATTCTTCGGTCAACCTATGTAAGATACGAAAGAAGATAATAAGACAAAAATTGTGCACCGAAAAAAGACCTACGAATTTCTTTTCAGTAAATTTTTGATAGCACGCGCAGTTTTTGTTTTATTCATAAAAAATAACATTATCAAAAAAAAAAATATTGGACAAACGATACAAGCTGAGAAAAAAATAAACAGACAAAATTTGTTCACCGGAAAAAGAGCTGCACATTTGTTATCAATTGTTTTTTGACAGGATAGGTAGTTTTTATTTTAATCGTGAAAAATAACATTGAAAATAAAAAAATGAAACTTTTGGAAAAACGACGCAAGGTACGACAAAAATTGATAGACAAAAGTTGTTCACCCAAAAAAGATCTATAAATTTGTTATTATTCATTTTTTTATGTAACGCAATTTTTTAATTATGAAAAGAAGGCATAAAAAATACATTTGTTTCAATATCAATGCATATGATTATTATATTATATTATACCATAAGGCCATTTCCCTTTCGGGTAGGCGTGACTTGTTCGGTGAGGAAAGGAGTAATGTGAGCTAGAACGTATCGATTTTTTAGATGGATCTAGAATTCTCTTGTTACTTATTTAAATAACACGTACGTTTCGCAACACTGTTCCGACCCAAGCTGCTGATCAATCTCTCTAGCGATCACCCCACGTGGAGAGCCTGACGAAATTCTTATGTGTGGTACCCCACTTGGGCCCATTAGTTTCCAAGGTCTTTCTTTCAGGCGCCATTCACTCCACTGCCACTCTTTTTATAAACTATTTGTCACCACACTTTTTGTCCTGGCATACTTCTCTAGCTTCCTTCACGTCCATGCATTTTTTCATGCAAGCTCTCGTGTTTCTATGGCTTCTTAAATTACATATGCAATTGTGATTAGAAATTCCATTTGTAATTTTATCACATGAAATACGGTAAATTTGATGAATTACAACAAGTTAAATTACAACTGATCGGTCTTTTTATTTTCACTTTTTTTACAGTGATATATATATATAACTTTTGTCATAACCTCAAACTTGTCTAAAATGAAATCTGTAAATCAGAATTGAACATAAGTTCATTGAAATAATAAAAGTAATCCATTAAAAAAACAAAATAGAAAAACGAACAATTATAAATCCATTTTTATATATTAATGCACAAAATAATAAATGAAATAAATGCATACCTGCTCCGAAGCTCGTTTTATGTATCTGTCAGGTAAATTGCCATATTGTTTTGAAAATTTGCCGATGATGTTTAAAATATTGAATTCTCGAGGCATTTTGAATTTTAAACTTTAAATCACAATTCAATTCAAACAAAATACGGCAAAGATTAGAGCCATTAGAACTATTCTAACCTAAAAACATAAAATTCAGAGTGACTTGTACGCATGCGCAGATAATCAGTGCCATCTTTCTGGCGCGTTTTTTTAAATTTTTATTAATCATAAAGACATATACCAGACATATAATGAATAATAATATATTATAATTATTATCAAAAAGAAACTTTATAATATACGTATATTGTTGAAAATATTTTCTGTGAATATTATAAAAATATTTTTTTCCTTAAAAATTGTGACTAATTCCTTTTTTTTTAATATAATTAAATTATTTTTAATTAGGACTTAGTTTAGGAAATTTTTATTTAGATACATTATAGCTGCATATAATATCAAATGAGATGAAAAAGTCAAAATTGATTAACATTATTTTGTAATTTTTTTTATATTATTGCCAAATTAAGTGAAAAGTTATAAATTCTGTGTTTAACGTTCAAAACCTAAACTTTAATGTATAAATTTAAAAAATAAACAAGCAAAATACCCCAGTCACTCTGAATAATGTAATCCTATAATAAAATAATTATCTACATAAGATGAAGAATACAATTGCCTAAACAGTGTTATATATTTATGTATCCTGCTGTTTGTGTATGTATGTATTTAATAATGATAAAAAATTATATCTACTACTAATTTCTTTCCCCATCCGTAACAGGCTATAATTTATTATAAAATGTATAATCTTTTTATAATATTTAATTTTCCTCTTTTTTGTTCTCTATTATAAATTTCTAAAAATTATCATAAAAAAAATTAACACTGTCGAATAAGTTGACTGATTTTCTTTTTCTTATTTTCAAAATTGTATTCTTGAACTTATGGATATATTAATTTTATTATCAGATTACATTATTCAATTTAATAAATTGAAGAATGGCAATTTTTCACCATTCTTCTAGATTCTTGTTTTCTTCCTTAGAGTTACAGGCGTATTCGAATTTGAATTTTTTAATTTAAAAATATTTTTAAATGTTTTAATTTAATACCTTTCAGTGAATTATTTGAAAAAATTTTATTATTTAAAAAAGTATGATTTATTAGCAAAAAAACAACGCATAATAATCCATGAAATTAATTCTCAGATCTTTTGTTGTATATAATATAATAACGTCATATATATATATATTTACGTAGAATCTTATTACGTTTATTAATTTTTTTTAATTAATTCCCGTTCAAGATAATATACAATACAATATTTTGTATTTTATTTGTGAATATATGTAATTATAACTAAACTTTTCAATTATGCTAAAAATAAATTGACTAAAAATGGCATTGCAGCATATGAAAATACATCGCTAAGTTGTGGTGTTTTTTCTTTAATGCTGGATATGGGTTCAAATATAATTGATAGGAAGATTTTGCCTAGTTGGGGTAAAAAAGTTTTTCTTTAATAGTAATAATACTACTTATTCGTTTAATTGCTATGCGTTTAACGCTGCTTTTAATAAAATACTTATTGTGCTTATAAAAATTAGACATGTATACATATTCAGTTAAATATAATAGAATTATTGATATATAAATATTATTACAACTATTCATTGTTTGTAGGAAAGGATGCAAATGGTTAAAATATGAAGAAAAACACTTAGAAATATTTCAGGGAAGAAGAAAAACACCCACCGAAAATAACTACTAATGGCAATAATCTTAAAATTTCTTGATCATGAAATTTTAATTTTTAGTTACTCTTAAAAAATGTGCAGTGCTCTATAAATTTAATTATTTATCAGTGAATTTTAATTCAAAATAAGGTGCCAATCGATTAATTAGTGTAAATGTAAAATCTATGGTTTATCCAAATCCCAAAAATCTGTTTTCAATATAACATTTTCTTGATTGTACTTTACAGAGATTGACCAGCATAATTTTTTATGGGCCTATGTAAGTTCTGGCACCCCACCCCCCTCCCACGCCCCCTTACCATACGTAATTTTTTCCGACTACATTTTTTTCGTGCATTTATTTAGGGGCCATCTAAAAATAACGTCAGACGATGGGGGGGGGGGGGTAATAAATCTTACTGTTTCTCATGAATTAAAAAACTAGTTCAACTTTGAATCAAGCAGTTGAATTTTCCACCAAAAAATACGAATCTTCAACAAAAAATTTAATAGTTGATATTTTAACCGAGAGAATATTTTCATTTTAAATCAAAATCAGTTGGAATGAAGATAATAAGATGAATTTTTAATAAGAGTTGAATTTTCAACCAACAAAGGTTAATTTTTAACAAAAAGACGAATTTTCAATAAAATACGTAAATTTTTAACCAAATAGTTGGATTTAAAAACTAAAAAAGATCAGTTTAACCAAAAATTGAAAAGTACAATTTTGATTTAAAAAAAATGAATTTTCAATAAAAAAACAGAAACTTTCTATAAAACCCGAGACAAAACCCTTGAATTTTCTTCCAAATAGTAAAATTTTCTACAATGCAGTTGGACTTTCAGCACAAAAATATGAATTTTCAACAAAAAAGTTAATTTTCAACCAAATAGTTGAACTTTCAACTAAAATTATGAATCTTCACCCAAAAAATTACAGTTTAAGTCAGTAGTTCAACTTTCAGCCAAGGAGTTTAATTTAATAAAAAAAGACGCATTTTCAACAAAATATTTGAATCCTGAACTAAAGAAGATTAATTTTAAACCAAACAGTTGCATTTTTAACAAAAAAAACTCGATTTTCTACCGAAAAAGACAAATTTTCAACAAAAGACATCATTTTTCAACCAAATAGTTAAATTTTCAACCATGTGGATTAATTTTCTGCCAGAAGTGACGATTTTTTAACCCAATGTATGAATGAAACAGTTAAATTTTTAGTTACAAAAATTGATTTTCAACAAAATAGTTAAATTTTCAACCAAAGAACTTAATTTTCGACTAAAACTATGAATTTTTAACAAAATAGTTATACTTTCGACCAAATACTTGAATTTTCTACCAAAATGTTAAATTTTATAGACTAAACTACGAATTTTCTACAAAACAGTTGAATTTGCAACAAAAAAGTTAATTTTCAAATGAAACAGTTTAATATTTAACCAGACAGTTGCAATTTTAACCAACAAAGATAAAATTCCTACAAAAAGAGATAAATTTTCAATAAAAACACACGAATGTTCAACAAAACAGTTGAATTTTCAACGAAAAAGGATGACTTTTTAATAAAATTGTTCGATTTCCAACAAAATAATTAAATTTTCAACCAAATAATACAATTTTTAACCAAAAAGGATGAATTGTTAACCAAAAATTCAATAGTAGTCTTTCTCACATAAATTGAGCCGCCGGATGCAATAACCAGCCCGACGCTCGAAAACGCGTAAAAGTATTGTCCGATCGTGTAAACAAAAATTTTCAAAATCGAAAAATCAATTTTTTGGAAATGTAGAATTGTACAAAATAAGGAAATGAAACTTTTTCCTATTGGAATTTTTTTTGTCAAAAGTTTGTTTTTAATAATAGAAACGAAATATTGAAAAAAAGTTTCTCTCTGATTTAATTAAGGGAGCTTCCATAAAGGATGTCACAGTTTTAGGGGGGGGGGTAGGCGAATTGTGACAGTCTATAACAGAGGACATTGAACCCCATTGACAAAATGTGACGATGGGGGGGGGGGGGGTCGAAAATTTGCCAAAAAACTGGGACATCCTTTATGGAAGCTCCCTTAAATGAATATGCCGAATTCAATATAATGAAATAATTACTGAAAGTCACGAACGTGCCGGACGTGACACCTTCCTCTTTAGATCGAATATGGGGGTGACACCTAACATGTACGTGGGTTATTCGATATCAGGAATTCGGCCTGCAGAATCATCTAGATCTTTATGAAAAAGAACACTTCTGCGCAGATGTATATTTGTACCAGGATTGGAAGACTCAGACTGTCCCAAATCCTGGAATTCGTACAGACTATAGATATACTATACACTTTTGTGCAGATTGTGGATATGCTACACTTTTGTGCAGATTGTGAATACGCTACACTTTTGTGTAGACGTATTGTTTCTTCATCAGAAAGTTTTGTAAATTGCTTTAGATATGCTAAAAAAGACTTAATTATCTCGAGATTTAATTTAAATTTTTAATAATGATTAGCATAGTTAAATTCGTCTTCTTAGAACGATATAAAAAATTCACTTCTGGTAAAAATGCAGTTGTATAGTTTCTTCATCAGGACGGCAGTACTGATGCAGAATCGCGCCCGTTGTGGATTTTTCCTTGGGTGTTGAGACTGCTACTTACCATACGCCATGCAGCGAAAATCGGTTGCAGCTTGAAGTTACATGGTTTTCATTCTAATCATCGTAAATAATGAGGTTATAACTTAAATTTGAGCCCTATTAGATTTCTCTAGTACGTCAGGATGAAACGTTACGTTTTTTCCAAAATGGTTAACAAACGCGTTTTTTAGCACATTTAATCTCAATTGGCTCAAAAATCGCAAAAACCTTACGTGATAGGAAAATTTCACTTTCAGATTCGGATTTGGAGACATAAAATCTACGTGAAATAATACATCTGATTCATGTTACCCATTTAATGATAACCACTGCTGTCACATGAAGCTGTAGCAGAAGGAGAAGGTAATTAGATGCTTTAGCGTTAAAACATTCAAGCAAACCAAAGAAAGATACCTCCAGGTCGGATCATTAATGTTAACAATTTCTTGTCAGAAGTTCCTGCTGGATGTTGAACATCGAACTCGTTCCCTACTTATGTGAGAAGCGAGGAGAGAAGTCATCACTGATCAGAATTTTATAACTATATGTTGCTCATACTTCAGGTTGTCCTTTCCTTGATTTTTATTCAGAAATTCTTTGGCGTTTCTCCTTTACATAATCATCGACAAATCGATTTTTTAAAATAATGAAATCATAACACAAAATTGTGAAAAAGGTATAGTTATTGACGATCGTTATATTAAGCAACCGGAATGATGGCCGTTTTTCTGGAGAAAACTGAATGAGGCTTTGACGAAAGATTTAAGTTTTGAAAACCATTTATGTATTTAGTTTTTATTTTTATTATCAGTTACATGTAAAGTATTGATCCGCATTCGGATCAAAAACAATATTGTAATTCGTTTTTATTTTTTTTTTAAATTGAATTAATTGTTCAAGCCAAGAAAATCGCTTGGCGTGAGTAGTATACCTACTGGACATTCCTCCCTTTCTGCTGCGGCAAGTTCGCTAATTTTATAAGGGAACCTCATGTTTATTTTCCTTCGTCTTTGAGCCTTATCAGATATTCCACGATGAAAATTCTTTCTGTCCACTATTGCAAGGACGTCACCATGGGATGTTGATATTACAGTGTATACTTTGGTAATTGGTATTATATAAACATAAATATAATATTTGCTTCTTTAGTCAGAAGTGGTTTTGTAGTGTTAGGAAAAGAGTACATGTGGACGTGTGATCCTGATTTTAATAGCTGGTGCCGACTAGGACGTTCTAGAGTTGGATGAAAATTCGAAAGGAGCATGAAGTCGGAAGATATGATAAAGTCCGGCAAGAGGCTGATGTCGAAGTTTGACAGGATGATGGATCCCTAAAGAAGGATCAAGTCCGACAGAACGATGAGGTTCGCTAGAAGAAGAAGATTCGCAAATAATAGGCTTACCATTCCAGTAACAACCAGACTGCGAACTTAATTCTGTAAGAGGAATTATAAATAAAAAACGGATGAATCTTAATACTCAACTAGAGTTCTCGCGCGCCATGTCACGCGCATAAATTTCTGATTGGCTATGAAACTTAATACCTAATTTGATATTTCGTTATTCAATATTTATGTGAAATTACTTCTCATATACCTCAAATTTTTCGCGTACATATAATGAATAATGTAATTAGCAATATTTTGATGGAAGAGCGTGATGGATATTGAATTGTCTACTTTTTCAAATGTATATTAAATGTTAATAAATTGATTAATTCATCATGAATAATGGTCTTACATCAAATTTTGTGCACTAAATTATTTTTGTATGTAACACATATATACACATTGATGTTTAATAGTTACAATAGATTTAACAAAACACTTTTGCATTTCAATTGAATTTGGTGAATGAAAATACACGATAGTAGTATTTTAACCTCAAAATGATGTCTATATTGATAAATGGGTGGCCAATAATTGCCATCTCGAATAAAGTGGAAACATAATGATTGGTAACAATATCTACAAAGCAGATGACTGATATCTTTGCAAGAATTCATTCCAAATTGTTTAAAAATTCTAAAGACTCTTTATCTAATGGTTTGTCACTTTGTCTTGCGCATAAAGAGTGAAAATCATCTCAAAAACAGTTTTTGGCTCCGGCCAATTATTATACAATTTAGAGGCTAATCACTGTGCTTTCGAAATCAGTAATCTATAACCTGATATGACCAACGAGGTGGCCAATGACTGTATTTCACAACATTTCAGTGGACACTCATTATTCACTGGCCTATGATAATTATTATGTCGTCGTGGTCAATCATTGTGTTTCCTGACATTATTGTATATTTTTTTAAATATGAATGATCTACTACATTTAACGATTAACTTGCTATGGTATTTGGAATCTTTATAGACCTTATTAACCATCTGTGTATTTTGCACTGAAAGAAAAATTTGTGATAAATTTCCCATACATGTATTGGAAGTAATTAACCCATACAAGGATAGAAATTTTCCCATACCTCGGCATGGGAAAATTTCCATACATGGATTGGAGTTTTTACAATGCCTTGTTAGAATTTTTCCCATACCTCAGTATGGAAAAATTTCCATATATGGATCGGAGTCTTCCCACACCCGTTTGGCATTTTTCCCATACCTCAGTCCGGCAAATTGGTTGCATTTTTCCTATACCCAGTTGGTACTTCTCCCATGTCTGGGTATAGGAAAAACTGAATTTTTACAACGAGTTAATAAAAAACAGAATTGTGATATACAGATAAAATATAATTTAAAGCTGACCGTATGAAGGTTCCTCTTATTCCTCCCTCTCTTGTGGCTCCCTTAGAGCTGATTTTTTGGAATACCCTGCAAAAATTTGAAAAAGAATAATTACTTTTGCAAATTATACAGTATAAACTAATAAAATAGATGTTTTCTGACCTACTTCAAACAAATAAAAGGACCTGGTTGATGTTGGGGATCCTTTATTAACATTAGCTGACGTTTCGAGAGTCCATACGCCCAGTATGTAAGAGAATCAAAATCTTACTCTATCTTTATCGATGTTCAGAGTCGAAGTGTATTAAAATTGAGCAACATGAAAGTTTTGACTCCTCTCATAAAACTTACTGATTTTCATTACTTTATAATAGTTTGATAATTAAAGGTTTACTTTACTCATCAATGATGATCTTACTAATCTTCAACAATAATTAAACTCGAGCAAAATGCAACCAATCTGAATATTGATAAAGACAGAGAGTAAGATTATTATTCTTTCACATATTTTTTGAAACGGGACGCTGAAATGATTGCAATAAATTTTGACTGACTGTCTTGATAAGGAGGACGTATGGACTCTCGAAACGTCGACTAATGTTAATAAAGGATCCCCAACCTCAACCATGTCCTTTTATTTGTATGGAGTAGGTCAGAAAACATCTAGTGTATTATTTTATGTTACATTTATATTACTCAGATAAATGACATTTTTCAATATTGAACAACATCTTCAAAAAAAAAAACAACACATTACACAAATTGAAATGGCTGAGTTTGAATTAACTCACTATTGGATGAACTCTAAAGTTCTACAGATTTTCTCTCCGTATTTGTATCCAAACGTATAAAATACCATAAAACAGCACAAACTCCCTTACAATTTGCTCTTGGGTTCCATAATTGTGTCGCCTTCCGCGAAGATCTGGCACGTATACAAATTAAAAATATCTAAGTTGCCATATTACATAAACCTCAAATGAAAAAGTCTAACCTTTAGTTAGGAGTACGGGTCTATGTCTGTTCCCCGCAACCAGTATTTCCTCCATTGACGATATATCATGTTAAAAAATCACCATAGGTTCTGTTACTTACCCCTAAAAACAATAGTCGAAATAAATTGAGGTTATTTTCATGATGCACTTACCGAAACAAGATGGAGTATTTCCTTTTCATCCTCAAGGAAGTAGAGAGGAAGTAACTGGAATAATGCTATGAGTTATAAAGTTTCTTACCTCAGATTTTTCGAAGCGTTCTCTGCGGCGGCGATAATTACTTTCATCCTCCTTCTGGCTTCTTTTCTCTTATCCGAAACTTGGCTCTTCTTTCTGATTTCGAACAGCATGATAGAAAATACCTTTGGACGACATTTTCTCTTCCCACACTTCTTTCATGGCCAATAATTGTACCGATTACCCTGACAACACTGCCGCGTTGAATATCTTAAATTGACACAAGCCGAAAATTAGAGCAGGCTCATCTGCAGATTGCGACAGAAAT
Organism: Andricus grossulariae; assembly: GCA_011634705.1. Lineage (NCBI taxonomy): Eukaryota > Metazoa > Arthropoda > Insecta > Hymenoptera > Cynipidae > Andricus > Andricus grossulariae. The sequence goes on from JAABKJ010017545.1 coordinate 2,767,644, forward strand.
GCAATTTTCAACAGTTTTGTGATGCGAGTGCACTGCAATAATTTGGGGTTATTGCCACTTCGTTAAATGTTGGCTTACGTCATATATAATTAAAAACTGAAGGTTAACAACCACCGCAGGGTCCACTGGGAGCAACTGCCATCTAAAAAATGACATCGGCTCCTAGTAGGACCGCGGTAAATTCCATCCATGGCCACGTCTCACAACCGTGAGATGGGTGGTCATAGGACACGACGAAATCACAACGACAGGTCGGCGAAACCCTCGTGTGTTTTGAGGACACGAAGTGACCAAAGCATGACAGCTTTCTGCATCCATCTCGCAAGAGCCTCGGCATATTTTTGGTACGCGGGTATGGCTTTAAGGGTACAAACCAGTGATAGTTTCGTACCTCCGAGAGCACCTATCACAAGGACAATTACTTGTGCCGAATATTTTGGGTACAGTCGTTGCAGCTCCCTTTTAAGGTCTTGATACCTTTCCTCCTTTTCTTTCTTCTTGGCAACGACATCTTCTCGAATGGTAAAAAACAAAATCCGCAAAAGAGGTCTGCAAAGAAAACAACTGTTGAAACTATAGCCAAGAAATCGATCAGAAATACATATAATATTACCATATAATATTACCTAACTTAAAAAACTGGCACTAAAGAGTTGCACAAAGATCCTCGGCGTGAGCGCACCAGGGGAGATCGCGCGCCACCTGCCCTATCATGGCATCTTGTTTACGTATCGTTCTATTACTCAAAGGCGAATTAATTTTCCAATTTGAAAATTGGGGGTCTCGCAGAAAAAAAAATCTCAGCTTTCTTTTCAAACTATTTTGAAGAAAAAAAAAGTGTCGAAATTTGAAAAAAAGTCAAATTTATTTTTGATTTCCGAAAATTAGTAGCAAATTTCGACTTTTTTAAAAAATAGTTACGGCCATTGGAAAATTTTGAAAAAATCTATCAAAAACATCTGGAGTGAAATTTTGTTCAAAGCAATAGGAAAAAAGTTAGAAATGTTTGAAAGTAAGGCCTTTCTTAAAAAACCAAAAATTGTACCCCCTCCACTTTGATAAATAATTATAAAACTCAACTAATTTTTGGTGTGAAGAGTACTATCTAATAGGACTACAATTGGGCCAATTTTTAGCCCGATCGGACAACTTTCATTTCTTATTTCGTCAGGACTTGGGAAATTATGCCCCACATGTGAACTTTCGCATGAAATCAAACTAAACAAGGCCATTACCTTCTGCAAAATCGTCCAAATCTTTGAGATTGAGGAGTTTAGGAATTATGTAGTAATACAAGTGGGTTGGGCGTCCACCTATGAATCTCAGATAAAAATGTTCAGTCTTTACCCGATTTGTAAAAACGTTTCCCCGTAATTTCAGTTCGATCTGAAACACTTTTTTCGAAAGAGACTTGTTTCAATATTCAATAATAATTTCCATCTGCACAAAACAACTGCGAAAACCCTTTTATTTGATATTAAGCAAAAATTAAAATGCATCTTTAAAATTCTACCTACTCTTTCTAGTTCTGATTTTTGGTACCAGATGGCGAAATGACCGACCATCATTCCCAAGGCGCCTTTATATGTTTTGAGAATTTAATAAGCATTTTTGAGAATTCCGACTAACATTTTCAAAATAATATCTTGCACTTTTATTCATTCTACATTTCACGATTTATTTCAAATTATAATCGCTTAAATGGCTAATGTCAAATGTAAAATGTGCTGCTGTGTTTTAACACGTGCACGCATCAAAAGGATCTTTTAACGTGATTATGAAGATTATGAAGCAATAACTTGCAAATGCACTATCTTGGTAGAGCTGACGTAGCCGGATTACAAATTTCACAATATTATAGCTTCTTATTATGTTTCAATAAAGTTAAAAATGTTTTACAATCGCGTTCTGCTATTAAAGTCTTGAACTTGTCACTACTTTTACCATTATGTAGTAATAACATATAAATACGTGACGTTGCTCCTGTAAATATTTCACAATTCTGGCTTCTTAATTATTTCACTAAAGTCGAGAATAATAAAATATCCCATTCTCGCGTTCTTTTATCAAAATTTTCTATTTGTCACTGTTTCCATTTCTGTAACCTTCTTGCAATAATTTTACAATGCAGAAAACTTCAAAAATGAACAAAATATTTTTTCTGAAGGAACAACGAAAAAAATAATTACGAACTTTTCCATAAATCTTAACAGAAAAGTTCATTATCCTTTTTTATTAACCTTTATTTCATTTATCAACCTGATTGCATTATCCTTCTTTATAACCCTTACAAAATCCTTAAAAAGCATGACAATTTTATTTCAAAATCTTCAAAAATATATATTTTTTGTCAATTTTTTTCAATGTTATCAAAATAGGAAAAATTTTCTTACAATATTCCAAATTCTTTTGGTCAATTTTCGAAATCTTTTAGGGTAAGGCATTTACAAAAAGTATATTTAAGTAAAAGGCCACAGACGAAAGAAACTTTTAATATTTCGTTCTTGTAAACTTTCCATTTCATACTTCTCGAGTTTCCTTTCCTCTGCCGCTACGGCGACCTTCGCTTGCCACGAACTGTTTACTTGATAATTCAGAAAATTCTATGTTCCCCGGTACAGGCACAGCTCAGGGCCAGCGATGACTCATTCGTAGCTTTCTAGCCACTTTTCTCTTTACAGTCAAATTTTATTTTCTCGATTTATTTGGAGTTTTTTCTGCCTTATTAAATGATGATACACGGATGAGCTGATCACTTATCCTTGACTCTAATTTTATTAAGGCAGGATATTTTTTATTTGCATCATAATTTTTATTTTTATAATCATTTTTCTATTTTTCTTCGTGTGATCTCATGAAGCTAATATATATTGTATGTGTATAGGGTTAACTTTGCAATGAAGAAAAAAATTATTCTAATTGTATAAAATCTTACTCTTATTTGTGTAATTTCATTGCTCTCAATTATATTTGTATTATTACTTGTATGGCTTCTGATCTTTATGTTGATTATTATTATAACGACAACTATTGCTATTATTATATATTATATAAATATATATATTGAATAACTAATAATTTTATTTTATTATTATATATTATTATATGACGACGAGTCCTTGGAGTCAGGTCTCTAGTCGCGGATGACTTTACCTGGCACACGGGACAGTTGGAGATCAAGGTTTCACCCCTGGATACTTTTTTAGAGCTACCAATCTTTGTAGAATGTTATGAGGAGCAGTATTGATGGACCAGATAAAGTGATACCAGAAGAATAGCCTTTTGCATCCGGTTCGAGATAGAATGAGCCTGATGCTGGCAAGCAGGAATCTTGTTGAGTTGGTTAAGAAATAAAGCTTTCATGCCTCCAAGACAGCCGATTATGAGAACTACAAGATTCACTTTGTAGCCTCGGTACAGCCTGCTCCGCACGAAAAGCAGTGCTTCATATTTCGCCCGTTTTTCTGACTCCTTTGCCGTGATATTACCATCGATTGTTGCCGAGAATTCAACCACGTAAATGATCTTAGTCTTCAGATTTTGGAGGATAATATCAGGCTTCGTAGCACTGATACGTTGAGTGGTGGAGAATGAGAAATTCCAGTAGATATTACACTAATCATTCTCCACAACGGTCTCGAGTTCCCCATGAACGTATGCCAAGACGGGCAACAGATCAACACCGTAGAAGTGCCTAAGATAGTAATATAACACTTTTAGAGCCGCATTGTGTCCCTCTATGAACCCGTAACGTGCATACTTTGAGCATCCACTGAGAAAATGTCTAAGCGTTTCTGGTTCTTACTTGAACGCTCGGCAGTTGGTATTGCCTACAGGTGCATTCATTATGCGCACGCGGTAAACTCAGGTGTCTATAACGCTGTCTTGAGAGGCAAAAAGAAATCCCTCAGTCTCCGATCTCAATTCAGCAGACTTGGCAAACATATTGGACATACCCATGGAGAGCTCTTCTCTACGAATGATGCCGTAGAATTTACCATGAAGGGTCGTTATTATTATTCACATCATTCTCATTGTAATTTGTATTTCGTCCGTTTTTCTTTTTTCTAAGTAGTGCGATTACATATTACTATTATTACTAATAATATTACTGTTATTATTCTCGATCACTATCATTCTTCTGTTCATTGTTCAAAATTGTTACATCATTAGATAAGCATTGAGGTGATAATATAATAGTATTATAATAATTTCGATTTCTGCATTAATACTAATTTGAAACAAGAGTTGAGAATCTATATAACGCTGGGATGCGGAGAAGCAAGGCGAAGCAGGCGACAGGCACAACAGAACGAGAAGGAATAATTTGATTGGGCCGCGCGCCCCGAAATTCGACGGAGTGGGAAGAAACTCTGAACCGAGTTCTCACTCTTGACTCCACTGACATGAGGTGGGAGAAGCCGCGCACTCTCCACATAAAAGAGCGCGTTTCTGCCACCGACGAATCACTCAGCAGCGAGCCTCCAACTGACCGCGACTACCTGCCTGCCGACTTGTCAGCCAGCTAGCAGCTTTCGCCTCACCAGCTATCTCGGCCTAGGGAGAAACCTGGAAAATGAATACTTAGCACAATAACCTGGCCTCGTTCACTCTCCACATCCAACAATTGCTCTTTTCAAACAAAGGAAATTCTGTAATTTTAAGGACAATTATTTTGTATTTTCGACTTCCGTTAGGACTAATTGAACGCATTACGAAATCTTCTTTCATGAAGTATCGACGTGTATGGCCACGAACGTCATTCGACATCAGTAATTTCAGGACTGCCGAATGTGGAAGATCAAATGTTTGCCTCTACCAAGGACGTCAAATATATCAGGAATTGAACCTAAACATTTTGCTTACCGCAAGAATCATAATGATTATCTGAAGGAGCATGCCGTTTTTCAACTAATCGTTCCAAACGACGTATTCGTTTACGCAATCTAATATTTTCATCACTCATACTATGAGAGCGATGTCTATGTCTTTTTTCCATTTCAATTCACTGAAAATGTACTATTACGTGACGTTTCGGCACATAAAAGAAGACTGACGAAATTGAGTAAGATTGCAGGCTTGCACAGCAGGATGAGGATCGAAAGAACGCGAGGTTTAAATCCTTTTCACTTGAAAAATCAACTGTTTGATTGAAAATGCAACTGTTTTTGGTTGAAGTTCAATATCTTTTATTTAAAAATTCGTTTTGTTTTTATTTATTTTAGGTAAGTTTCTGCTTTGGATGTAATACTGTCTTAATATATCACATACAATTTTTTTAAATTAGCAGATTATTTTTTTCATTGTCGAGATGTAACTCATCGCGTATGGCGGTGAGAATTCTAGTAAAAAAATGTACGTCTTTGCTTGAAAATTCTTTATTTTGTTCAAATTTGTTGTTTTTTTGTTGAATTCAACTGTTTTTAACTTCAATAAAAATTTTTTAGGTTGAAATAGTAACTATTGCTTTTTTCGTTAAAAATTCATGTGTTTTGTTGAATATTCGTATTTTTTTTTTTCGTAGGAAATTAATTTTCTTGGTTGAAAAGTATTCTTGGTTGATGATTCAACTACTTAATCGAAACTTGAACTCTTTATTTAAACACTCATTTTTTTGCTCAAAGATGCACCATTTTAGTTAAAACTTCATCGCTTTGGTTACAGATTTTTAACTAAAAATTTAGCTATTGTATTTTTTGTTCAAATTCGATCCCCTTTATTTAAAAATTGAACAACTTGGTTGAAAGTTTAACTCCTTTGTTGAAATTTTTTTTATTTAAAAAAATTCAAGTACTTGATTGAAAGTACTCTTCAGTTAAAAATTCATTTTTTGGCTGAAGATTCATCATTTTGGTTAAAAATTTATCTCTTTTGATACAATGTAAACTATGTTGATTAAATTCATCTATTTGGCGCAAAATCCGACTATTTGTTGATAAAAGTTCATTCTTTTTGGTTAAAATATTGTTCCAATAAATAAATATTCAAAGTACCTGCTAAAAATAAAAATAAAAGAGATTTTGAAATAAAACATACACATAAAATTCTAAACTTTTATTATTCTGAAATTATTCAAATTTACACTCTTTTTGTTAAAAATTACAAAGTTCAACATTATTCTCGATACATATCAAAATTAAAAATTTAAAGGACTTCAATCTCTGAAATCCCTTACCGTCAGCAGCCGGATTTTTATTAGAAGCGCTCGCATTCACCAGAAAATTTCGTCAGAGGAGTGAAAAACTGCAGAAAAAACTCCTGAGCCCAGCCGCTTACCGACCGACGAGTTAATTGATTTTATAAATCAGGAGTCATCACAAAACTGCATCGCCAACCATGACGATCGGCATTAGCGCTAGAAAGGAACAGCATTGTTTTCGAAAATTCACATAACAAATAAAATATAAACTTTTAAACCAAAATATGTAAAGTTTGGATTTCATAGATAAAAATGGAATTTTTAGGAAACTTACAGTGTGGAAAGCGCGCTGCAAATCTTTTTATCAATTTTTTTCTGCAATTTTTGATTGATCTGCTTGCGAATCGCAGACTTTTTCTTACCACTTTTTTCGATAATGACTTAATTTTGTTATCTTTTGGGCACCGTTTAAATTTTTCAGGTTTTATTTTGTCGCGAAGATCAATGTACTCTTTGTAAAAATATTCATATAATTCAACATTATATTTATCTGACGCGTGGCAAAGTGAGTTGTACTGTTCCGAAGTAATAACATCTTTAATAGCTTCCGGTATTTCTATGGCTTCATAGGGTTTACCCAAAATATTGTTCCAATAACCTATTATTTATAAAATGAAGGAATGAGTGACAAAATCGATACCTCTATGTTGAAAAGTCTTAAAATCGAAAAAGCTGATCAGAATTTAAAAAAAAAATGTTTTCAAATGTAAAAAATTATATACAGAGATCGATTCGGAAACTATCTGACGATGAAGAAACTGCAAAAATTATTTCAGTAATTTGAAATGGATTTGGTCTATGACTATTTGGATTCGACAAACAGAGCAAATGGAAAAAATGGAAAAATAATAGATGTTTTTAGCAATTATTTTAAATTTCTATTTTTCATGCTCACATATAATGAACAGTGACCACAGAGGAATTGCGAAATTCATTGTTTACTGGTTTATTCATGTTTTTTAGATATGTAATGCTTGAGGTAACGTAGCCGGCGAAGAAAATCCGCGAATAAACAACCATAAGACATTTCCGCCATAATTTCTAATGGTAACACAAAATTGTATATCACTCACGAATCCAAATCAGATGTGTTGATTATAAAAGCGATATTTTTCCCCTGTCAGACATCATCTCATTAAAGTTCGTATAAATATTGCACACATTTTTCTAACAGTGATCATGAAAAACAATGTTAGCCTCTAAATTTCGACATACAATTCAGATAAGACAAGGAAAACTCTTCTAGAGTATATCTTCAAATTTTTAATTTCTAAATAATATATATAATTTATATAAAATTAATGAGGGCAGTAATTTACGCTGTGGGAAGATTCATATATCCACAGACTTCGCGCACTTTTCCCTATTCCCTTTTTTTCCCTTTTAAAATTTTTTTTTCTTTTCTCCCCTATTTTCAATAAACTTTCCTTTTTCCCCTTTTTCTCGTTTTCTTCGCTTAAATGCGAATTGAATTGATAGAACCCAATAATAAGGTTTCGAATTCATCTCTTTTGGTTTAAATTTTAATTATTTTGTTGAAAATTCATACCGAAGGGACTGTTAAGCAGTTTATAGTAAGGTCATGATTTAAAAGTTATTTGATCAGTTTTTGGTTTTTTATGCATTAGATGGAATCTTTTAATGTAGGGTGTCCCAGTATTTGAAAAACATTTTGGTATTTTTGAATTATAAAAAAATGGAGTAAAAAATAATACCAAAATTTTTTCGCAAAAGTTAATAATTACCGAGCAATTAACCATTCAAGGTTAACAATTCAGAACCACGCATTAGCTGGTCGACAGTCCATGTGCCGTCGACGAGAGTGTGTGCATAAAAAATTGCTGGTCGTATAATTTCCGCTCCGTTCGCTTTTGCAGTAGGATGTGACTCTCTGATGCAGATTCACACTTTGAAGAGATATAAAAATTATCAAATATCTTTTTCCTTTGCAGCCAACTCAGTCAACGCTCTCATGAATTCAATAGAATTATCCTGAATTTTGTAGAATTCCTTTGAACTCAGCTGAATTCTTTTGAATTTTAAATAATGCTCCTGAGTTCAGCAGAATTCTCTTGAATTTTGTACAAATATCTCATGAATTCAGTGGAATTAGCTTGAATTCTGTAGAATTTTCTTGAGTTTAGCAGAACTCTCTTTATATTTTGTAAAATTCCTCTGACTTCAGTAGAATTCTTCTGAATTCTGAACAATTCTCTTGAATTTAGCAGAATTTTCTTGAAATCAGGAAAATTCTTTTAAATTCAGGAGAATTCTCTTATATTGTGCATATAATTCTTTTGAGTTTAGCAACATTCTCTTGAATATGGTAGAAATCTATTGAATTCAGCGGAATCCTCTTGACACAAGTAAGATATTACTATTTATAAGGCTGCCCAGCGCTAAATCGATTGGTTCTTGCAGAGTGGAAAACCTGAAATTGTTAGGGAATTTTTATATATCTGTGGGACCTCTCTCCTCATCCTCACTTGCGTTAGCATCGCTTTCAGAGTGTCTAGTGAATTGCTTTGTTATAAACAGGTTATCTAACATACAAAGTGTTTTTGGAGTTTCGAGAGTTTTCAGACGTGGTCATGAGTGTCGTAAATTAAAGTGCAATCAGCCGGGCGCACTCTCCTACTGGAAATCTTCGGCCGCATTTGCGGTCGTATTTGCGCCTACATTTTTGGACGGGTATAAGAAATAGCATTTGCGTCCGCGCCTTATTATTGAATGCATATACGTAATAAACTGGCTTGCAGTACGTTTTCAAAGTCAAGGCAAATTTTTAAAGTGTTTTATCATTTTTCATAATGCGGTCGCAAATACGGTCGAAAATGTACAAATTGACGTTGCACAGTAATCCTTTCGGCTTACAATATTTACAGCGGCGAAAGATTCGATTTTATACGCACGCCACGAGAATGATAATAGTGAATGTTTCGAGAGTCGAAGACGAATGTTAAATTTTAATTTAAATCTACACCAGATTCGGAATCAGAATTCAGAATCGGTTGATAACGAGGAATTTTACATTGAATTGTTCTTTCCCGAGTATAAATTATAATTACAGTGAAATGCAATTCCCCGTAAACCCTGCAAAGTTGAAAAGTTCGAAACAGATTATTTGAAAAGGTTTCAGACAAATCAAATAAAATGTCTTCCGATGCAGACATAGAAATTGTTTATTAATTGCACGTGATTATCATTTATTGTCGCTATTTCCGATGAGATTTGAAATTTTTAAATTGTATTCTACCTATTGATTTCCGTTGTTCAATTTAGCAGAAAGGGGCTATAGCGGAATTCAACGAACACTAGGAGGCTTTTTACGCTGAATGTAAAAATTGGTCGTTATGTTTAGCCAATTAAAAATTGGCATATGTACGTCATTCACCAATGAGCCAGTGAATGATCCCACCCTCGACGTCAGAATGTAGAGCGGAGATCGGTCCCGGCTGATCCATGGAATATTTCTTGTGATTCAACTCGTTAAGTCACAATACCGCGAAGCGTTTGAAATCTTTCACCATCGCGTGGTTCAGAAGACCGCGAAGCCTACGAAATCTTGACCAAGATCGCGTAAACTTTGCAATATTGACCCATTCTCACTATATATATATTTTTTCTATTCCTTTGGAATAGAACTGAAGGGCCTATGACAAAGCCACCGAGTGCGTCCTCGGGTTGCGGATAGAGGGTCCCTGTACCAAGGGTTTCTGCTGAATATGGTTACAACAATTAATAAGCAGTCGCGGACAATTAGTTGCGTCGGGATTGGTTGCTTTAAGGAACCATGATCGTAGCTTCCGGAGCCTAAAACTTCTCTCATAATAATAATGAGATTGATGAGAGATAAATGAATAAACATATGCGTAGAGATGTCAAAGATTGCTTCTGCAAACTAAGGTGCGATTATTGAAATGCATGCATTCACGAATTTTACTGCACTTGCATCGATTCGTGTATAAAATTTCAAATGTGTAAACATATTCATGCTATTGCGCGATTGTTTAAAAAGAAAAATGCACCTCCCGAAAGCAATCTTGATACTGAAGGTAGTATATATATATATATATGCATATATATATTTGACACAATACTACAAGAAATCAGTAACAGAAAATTTTTAAACGATGATTGTGAGAATACACTACAGAAAAGAAAAGACAAGCTTCGGGACTCTATTTGTTCTATGATCGAAAGTTTGACATCGATGAAAGAAGTAGATTCTTTTGAAATAATTGCATCATCCATCCCTCCAACTATTGCAGCTGTCAGAGAAAGCCAAAATTTAATGGATGCCAAGTCCTTTAAATCAAAACGTGACTCAAGTGGGGGCAATATAATACCTCAGAGAAGATTATTTTTCACGAAAAAGAAATCAACTAAGAGTAACGCGCGTCTTGAGGAACCAATAGACTCCAGGGATGCTAGTAGTATTGCTTTGAATCTTTCAATTTGAAGTAATATAATTCTTTATAATTAATATTATTATGAAACAAACTATTAATCTCTTAAAGACATTCCAATTTCTCAGGAACCTTAAAACTTGACTCGCTTCTTTAAAATTACAAAAGGTATGCCCTCTTCAAACGTAAAAAAGAGATTAAATTTATGCGTTTATTTTGGTGTAATTCCTATTTAATAAAGCACATTTTATTATTAATTTAATCGAATAATTGTACAAAAATTAAATTTAGGAATAATTGATTGATGAATGAATGAATACATTATGTAAAAAATTATTTCTTGAATAGCTCATTAGTAAAATAACAATCTCTATTTTAAAAGCTTAGTATTGGCAAGTAATAATTCTGTAATAACATTTTAAAACAGAGATTTTTTTACTTTATAATAAGTGCGCAACAAATAAGTGTTAAATATTGTATTATATATATATATATTATAGAGATATTATAGAGATGACACGAAAGATTTTATGACTGTCCATTTGTAATACCGTCGTATCATTTTTATATCCCAATATTTCCAAAAAGTCCCGTAGATTTCATACATGGGGGGGGGGGCTGTTGTTTCATAAATAAGACAAGTTATAAAAACATCCTTTGGGGTGGATTAAGTTGTTTAATCTTTGTTGACAATGTTTTTTTTTTTAAATAACTTTAGTTTTCAAAATATAAGCTATAAGATCAAAGTAATAGGGACCCAGTAATAGGTACACATCTCTATTATTTTGTTTTAAGATATTTTACTTCATTATATATTTGAAATAATAGTCACGTAAAGTGAGAATAATGCTTGATATCACACTAATAGGGACATTTACCCAACATTCTTTCAAACGATGAGCCCAGAATTCTCTGAGAGGTCGAGAGCAGAGCTATCACATGCACAATGCGCTTGTTGGAAATTTTTTTTTACGTACTTTGTGCACGCTACAGACTCTAGTGCAACGAGCAAGCTTTGTAGGGAATACTTAGGAGCATAGCGAGGTCAACCTCGTATCCTGCTCCCATAGCATCCTTAATCTAGATGAGAATTTTAATAATTTTATAAGGAGAAATCGAAATCTAATTATTACATCTTCCAGAAAGAAAATTGTATTTGAAAAGCAGAGCGAAGTCAACCTCGTACCCTGGTTTACGAAAATATTAATTTTCCAAAAACGATTCTTGTTCTATTGATGTGGAGCTCCTAGACGCTCTTTTATACTTTTTTTTTTTGCAGCGAATTGTGCAAATTATAAAATATTTTGATCTGCTTATGCGAATATTGTGCTATTAGTGATTTTTAGAGAATTTTACTAACGGTGCATTTTCGAGCAGAGCGAGGTCAACCTCATACACTGGTCCACGAAATAATCTTCGTAAAATAAAGCTTCAATGAAGAATCCCTCTTATTTACAAGCGGACTAGAGTCTACTCAATAATCTGGTTGCCAAAATAAGAAATTATAATTGATGCCCACAGCTTTGACAGGGCTTATAATTGAATAGTTTCAATTATTTGACCGCTTATAATAGCTTTGATATTATTATTTGGAAATTAAATAGACAATTGAATTATTGAAATACCCCTATTCAAAAGGGACAATAAAAATAATAATCGATTCGTATGGAAAAATTACAGTTCTCGAAATTTATTAATGCAGCTTATGCTAAGCTGCCATAAAAAGCTATAAGTCATTACCATAAATTCGGAAATTTATAACAATTTTCGGTCATTTATGGTGATTTTACTAGTAAATATCGTGACTTACTATAAATTACCCAAAATTAATTTTTAAAAACTTCCATAAATTTTCGGAAACTCATTAAAATTTTCGGTAATTTATGTTAATTTTACAGGTAAATATCGTAACTTACCATAAATTACCAAAAATTCATTTGTAAAAATTTCCATAAAAATCCGGAAATCTATTAGATTGTTCCTAAAATCTTTTTCGATTTATAAAACCAGGAGCACATCATACTCTTTAAATTTGGACCAAGGACATGAATAATTATAACATGACTGCTGAGTAATCATAAAAAATGTTTACCAATGGAAAGGAAATTTCCGTGAAGCAAGAAATACGAGTTTCGTCGCCTGCGTTAATATCTTATCGCAATCGTTCTTTATACAAATTCAGAATGTGAGCACATTTTGAAAATTTTTGACAACACTTTTTTTTTTAATTTAAAAATTCTATGGATGGATTATAATAGTAATCAAAAAGGCAAACAAAATATTCTCATGGCTTTTTTTGATAGAAGAAAAATTACCGGAGTTATAGCATTTACAAAATTCCATAAAATAAACGAAAATGAACATTTTAGGTCAAAAAACGAACGATATAAGAAAGTCAGAAAGCAAAAATCATTACTTCTTAAACACCCTACAATATTGTCATAAAAACTTTTTGAATCTTATGAAAAATCAAAAATTCAAATTTTGATGGCAGGACAAAATAATTAAAATAAAAAATTCCATTTTGCGGCCAAACTATGCAAGATATGAAAAATAATGATCGGAAAAAGTTGTGCATATAAAAAAGATCTACGAATTTGTTATCGATCACTTTTTGATAGGATACGTAGTTTTTGTTTTATTCGTAAAAAATAGCATTGAAAATGAAAGATTCAATTTTTGGAAAAAACCACACAAGAGACAAGATCGCAAAAAGTCTCTTCGTGCAGGTTCTCGTCAAGCATTTCCTTATTAATGGAAAAGCCAGCTTCCACAAACGCATTTCCGTGTGAAAACAAAAACAGTATTTTCACAGCTTTCCACAAATCTTTGAACTCTTCCTTACCCCTAAGTAATTCCTTGAGTAATTCACTGGAGCGATCTGATTGTAGGGTGGATAGATGGTGATTCGCCATAAGTATCCCCATGCAAGTGTCGAAATCAGTCTTACACAGGAATGTCTCAAATGAGACGGCAATAGTCAAGAAAAAATGTAATTTAGAAAGTAAGTGGGGATCTTCGAGGATCTCAACTGATTTCTTAACAAAGTAAGTGTCTGGCAAAACTGCTTTCTTTTCCTTGAAATGCTTCTTAAGATAAGAGAGTATCTTTAGCGCCCTTTCACATGTTGGAGCATTTTTGAGCCAGCGATGGTTACAAACTTTTATAGGAAAAGTATCCCTTTTTGTTGAGGAAAAAAAGTCAGCTCTCCGGGCAGGAGACTCCTTGAATACATTGTATACTGCCTTCAAAAAAATGTCCATGTCCCAAACCGTTTTCCTGAAAGCCAGCTGGAATGCTACATGAAGAGCGTGAAGGCCGCATGATCCCGCGTCAATTGTATCCGGGTCTTCATAGATCTTTTTCATATCCTCCTTCAAAAGACTGATGGAAGCCACATTGACGTGGGGGCCATCCATAGATGCCTGCACCAGTTTCTTTACCTCAATTTCCTCTCCAAGGCACTCTTTGAACCCCTTCAACAGGTCCGCTTCTGTGGTATGCTCGAGAAACGACGTGTTCCAGTACCTTGTGGAAATCTCATTTTTCTCATTATTCCAAAAGCTTACTGCAACATCCATTGGTTGCAGCTTGGTAATTCTATTCGTTAATTCATCAAAGCATACCACTAAATGCTTCGAGAACCGCACACGTCATCTGCAAGCTTGTGATGTAAATATGGAGCGATACCAAAGGACGCTAGATACGCTGTCTTTGTACGGCTGGGTTGCATACTTTGGGCGATGCGGCTGTCCTCAAAAATTTTGGCCAATACATTGCATATACCCTCTTGAGCTCTAAAGCTTTCTTTAGTGCTGATTACATGAATGACCCATAGGTGTTCCGTGGCCTTAACATCACTGTTAGGTAACAAACCAAGGCCTGAGGTGGATGCAGCTGAGGAGGTCGATGCGGAGGTCGAAGACGCCGGCGTGCTGTCAGGGAGCGAAAATTCATTTGCTGAATCATTTGTAGCCGTCGACGACTGGACGTCAGCGCACCGAACATCTGACGAAGCACTGGTGACCGACGAGCCCTAAGAAAACGTATTTTCGTTATAAAGTTTTTGGAGAGAAATAGAATAGAACATTGTAACACTGAGAACAGACCGCACCGCATAAAACTCAGCCACGCAAAAAAAAGTCGATACGACAAAAAGTTTAGATTATTCATCATAAAATACCACGGTAACTAATTCTGGTTTGCGATTTTTTCTTTTCTACCACCATCCCCTTGGAGTTTTGAGATACTGTGCCTGCTGCTGTACTATCACCTGCTGAAAAAATGTCGCACCCGTATCGAGTTTCCCTAAAATGCGCGCTTGAGTAAAGCGTGGAGTATCGCCTCACCCGTAACCCCAATTATTCTTTTGAAGGCGATAGTATACTCTTACGCGATGCACTTCACAGTATGACTTAACACTTACCGGTACCTTCGAAATCGGCGAGCGAACTATGAAGCTGGCGATACTGGGAGAACTTTTCACCGCGGCGCTCCTTGTTTGATGGACCTGCCCTGACAGGTGACGGGCTTCTTGACCATATTACTGAGTCAGAACTTCTATTTGCATACCACACACATCGCACTTTTCGGATCATTTTCCACTTCACGTAACCAAGACATGAACTCAGGGAACAGATTAGGGTCCAGCCAAGCAGGATTAAACTTTGATCCGCACATCGTTCCTCACATGCATAGGAAAAACTACTCTGACTCCGCCGGCACAACCTACGAACAGCCAATAGTCGTTCCGTCGGTCCCTTTCGTCGTTTGCGTTGGTTGAGTCACTACCACTAAGTTCTGACAAACTTATGCAAAATGTCGGAATACCATAGACTCTACCCTAAAAATACTGATATTGTGCTTTGACTAGACTGAACGACTACCTAAGCGTGACAGGACGAGAAAGTAAGACTGCCAATATAATCGTGGATCTTGAATATTATTTAGCGTTGTTATGCTTGAGAGTTAATAATTCTCAGTCACAAATGGTTGGTCGACTGGACGCCATTTCAAGTAATATACCATGATCTAAGAATACACGGTCTGGCCACAAACAACTAAAAAAAAGTGAACCAATAGGAAGCCTAGCAATCCTGACCCGCTGTTTCTCCATTTTGGTTAAGTAAAGGCGCTAGATTCAATTGCAAAATAATGAAGTTAGTAAACGTCATGAAGATTTGAAGTGAAATATAAAGAAATTGTGAAAATTAAAAATCAGTGAAATTCTTTTGAGAATAATGTAATTTTTAATGTACATAATTACAAATATTTAAAAAAAAATTCTTGTAAGCCTACTAAAGCAAAAAAAGAAATAGATTTTTAAGCGCATGAAATGCAAGAATAAATTTTTAGTAAGGGGAAGGAATTTTGTGTTGTGTTTTTACGTACAGATAAATAAATGCAAAATTTCGTTTCCGAGCCTGTATTTTGGTGATATGACTTTTTGTTATCCGTACACATATACGTGTTTTGTTTAGTATTATCGGTAACATAACCTTTCCATGTATATTTGCGCACATTACAAAATTGTCGAATGCTTACTTTTGAAAAGATTGTTGAATTTCTCTCTGCCTAAATTAAAAATAATTTATCAAAGCTTGAAATTTAAATCTGATGGAAGCAGCCCCAAGATTATGTGTGCACCGCACTGATCTCTGTGTGCGATGGGACCCAAAAGTTATATCACTGAACCTGGATACAAAATGGACGATTTGCAGGTCAACTCGACTTGGTTCGAGATTGGTGGGGCTTAAGGCTAGACCGGGTATCCTTAGATCATGCACTATACGGTTCATTCAAAGTCATGTAGGCTAACGAATTTTGACTGGGATTCACGCCAGTTGACAACAAAAAATGTCGTCTGCGCCGAAAAGCAATGTTGGTAGCAGTGCGCGCAGTCCGCTCCTACAGGCTACTGCAACCCTCCCCCCTCCCACTCCTTTCTCACACTGCACTGCTGTCGTATTCCCACCAGGCACGTGCGCGCATACATACGCACACCATCAACGGGCGCCTCGCAGGAGGCAACAATGCGAGAGTATATAAGCACTTTATTATGTAAGAATTAAGAACATAATTCGTTCTCTTTGAACCAAGGGCTCCGAGCTTACTTAAGTTCTGAAAATTATTGCTGCGGGCTGAAGATGGAGATAAGAAACAACACCAAGCGCAAGTGGGTACCCTGAAGGTGGAAATATAGTAATAATTGCAAGATTTGACTGCACAAGGAAACTCGTCTTCGACGGAGGGTGTTGAAGAAAGACGACGAGTCATTGCCAAGTGAGTATCAGGACTTCAAGATATTTGAATGATGACTAAAAAATCATTTTCTGTAATGCTTCTAGGTGTTGCGGTACCAGAGTCGCGGACGGGAATTCTCCTCTGGCTGGAAGGCCAGCTAGAAATCACACCAAATTTAATTAATAAGTGAAAGGAAACTGCTCCATACCGATACATCATATTGCTCCGAGATCAGCTGCAGTGCGATGATCTCATTCAAAGATTCGGAAAATGTCTACTAGACAGTTATTTTAATAAGTACCCTTTTTTGGGGGCACCTGGTGGATACGCTTTGGTATGTGTTTTTTCTAGGCAATATTCTCCTAAAATATGTCATGAATATTGACTTATTATTATTATTATTATTATTTTGTTTAAAGTTGGGGTAGGACATCTTGAATAGCTACCCTCAATGCGGGAATAAAATTTTCGACAAGTGGCCTGAATTTCGTGCGAAGGTCCTTAGATTGTCAGGAAAGTCTGATCAAACAGGTAATTTCATACTTTATTATTGCTTTATAGTTTTTATACTTGCAATATAAATACCAAATAAGTTGAATATTTACGTTGTTTATTTATCTTTAGTTTCGAAAAATGGGTGGCCAATGCCGAAGAAATCACAGAAGCTTTTCTTCTACATGTGAAGGTAAATATAGTTGAGGACAAATAATTATTTTCCCAATAATGTAATATGCTATATACAATAATATACTATCATATTATACTTATCATTTAATTTTTTTATGTATTATAGGTTATAGATCCCTGTGATGCGGAAATCAATAGGATAATTAAACGAGCTCAGACCTACAAGCTGCATGTCTAGCCTTTTGCAATTTTTGTGGGAACCGACATCGGAAATATCACGAACTCTTATATTTGTCTTGATGGCGTGCAGTTCCGAGTAGCTTCTCCTCTACACGCAATTGACCAAATTCCCTAAAATGACATTTGTAAATAGTACACACGAATTACGATGATTCTTTCAAATGTAGGGAGGCAAATTGCTACCGAACACTGCCACTTTCAGCCTAGGTCCTGAAAGGTTAGGTGTAAATGTTGTGGGTACATCTAATTTAGAATATGTCCCAATAACACCTGACGATGGCGATTTCTTGGAAACA
Organism: Andricus grossulariae; assembly: GCA_011634705.1. Lineage (NCBI taxonomy): Eukaryota > Metazoa > Arthropoda > Insecta > Hymenoptera > Cynipidae > Andricus > Andricus grossulariae. The sequence goes on from JAABKJ010017545.1 coordinate 2,785,658, forward strand.
TCAGAAGCTTCAGCAATTCGAAGCTCAACAGAGATTGAGAATCATGTTCGATCTCTAGCTTTGACTCTCGTCTGTAAGTTTTACGCTCATCCCAAACTACCTTGAAACCACGTCCAAGAAGTACCAGGAGACATAGGTGAGTTAGTAGATGACATATTTACGACAAGCAAGCCTTGTTTTCAAACCTTTAGGAAACACTTTATCTACTGAACATTGCAAAATGAAAGCTATTGAGCAGACAACCCATCTCATCAAGGCCCGTGATTATGTTGTTGGAGTAGTTTAGATAACGTTTTACATGAAAATAGGGTAATTCAAGATAGAACCAGTGTCACAGCAGAATTCATTCCAATACGAGAAGTCCTGACACAATTTTTATCTTTGCCAGAAGTTATGAGTAAAACTCTCGTATATTTAGCATATCTTGAAGCAGAAATTGAAACGGGCATTTATTCTAACTTCGTACAAGGTAAATGATGGTAAGAAAAATTAAAAGAATTTGAGGATAAGTTAGTTCTTCCAATATTCATTTACTACGATGATTTTGAAATAAATAATCCCCTAGGATCCCATGCAAGACTAAACAAGTTAGGTGGTGTATACTTCTCAATACCTTGCTTGCCACCTGAATATTCGTCAAGAGTAGAAAATATTTTCACTGCTGCCCTATTAAACTCCAATGATGGAAGAACATCTTCAGAGGGTAATGATGCTATTTTCAAAATACTTGTTGATGAATTAAAGTTTCTTTCGCGTGAGGGAATTGAATTAAATATTTATGCGGAAGTTAAAAAAGTGTATTTTGCTTCAGCTTTTACTGTTAGGCGACAATGAGGCACTCAACAATGCGGCTGGTTTTATGGAGCGTCAAAATACGAACATTTATTGTGAGTTCTGCAAAATGCCGAAGCATCAAAGTCAACAAAACTGCCCTCTTCGAGACGAGCTAATCAGAACACGCGAACAATATGAAACAGATGGTTTTCATCAACAAAACCAAATCGGCATTAAGAAAATTCAATTCGGAACCTCGTTGAATATTTTCACGTGGTACAAAATTTCTTTTCTGATATAGCCCATGAACTGCTCGAAGGTGTCTGCAGGTATGTCATGCAACACACTTTACATTATCTCATTTTTGGGCATACTTAAACCTTAAATCTTGATCGACTGAATGCAAAAATGAAATCATTCAATTATGAAAAGAATGGTTTTATTAACAAGCCGCTCCTTCTGAGATAAGATGAAGTGAATGGGTCCATATCATGTCACATGCGGCAAGTCTCTCTGCGGCATGTCACAACTGCGGCATCTCTACCTAGCGACATCTCTCACTAGTGGAAAGGGATGGCCCGTCACAGGGGTGCCTTCGCCCCCCCCCCCACGAGACGTTGGAAAAGGGAAATAAGTTTACAAATAAAAAAAAGTGTCGGTAAGGTAGGAAGCCGGTCACGTGACCCACTCGTCACATGGCCCTAACCAAAACAGATTAATTTTCAACCAAATGCTTGATTTTTTAAACTAAAAAACATAAGTTTTCAGCCCAAAGTGGAATAGTTAAATTGTCATTTAATTAAATTTCAACTAAAAGAAAAAGTTTGGTAATTTTGAAAATAAAGTTTTGCGGCCACCCTGATAAATAAAAATATACAAAAGAATTGTGCATATAATAATTTAATATATTTAATATCGTATATATCACCCATTCAAACATACAAGTCTCTTATCTCATATCTGGAATTTGTAACTACTTTTACAGAAGTTTTCGAATAATAGATTGAATTGTATGCGTATATATAATATAATAATATATCTGAATAATTCATTTGGCTTATTCGACAATAAGCTTAATATAATATAATATAATATACATTCAGTCCACGGTACGCTTTCGATGACTTGTACGATTATTATTTGTAAATAACAGCGCAAGGCAGCGTAAATTAACAAAAAAAAAATAATAATAATTTACTGAACAAATCATCTCTCCTGAAAATTAGTATAGGAACTTTTTCTCCTGCCGATCAAACAATAATATCCTTAAGGTGCTTCAAAAGAGTCGGTTTTTAGAATAATACAAAATACGGCTACAAGGATGAATTATTTGATGTAATATTTTTACCAAATAATCTGAAGGCTTATACATGTGCGCGACCAGAGCCCTTTTTTAAAAAAATGGTCTTGTCGATTTTTTGTTGTCAACTGAAACGCACTTTGAAACGAGCGCCTGTTTCGGGTTCACCATGGGTACACTCGCAGTGGCGCGTTGCCTCTTTTCAGGCGCAGAAAAGGCAACATATTTTCAATTAACAACAAAAAAACAACAACAGGACCATTTTTCGAAAAAAGGGCTCTGGTCACGCACATGTATAAGCCTTTAGATTATGTGGTAAAAATATTACATCAATCAATTCATCCTTGTGGCCGTATTTTGTATTATTATAAATACCGACTCGTTTGAGGCACCTTAACCCTTCTGGAAAAGAATCATTGAAAAAAGAATTTTACACTCATTCATTGGGAAGTATTTTACAAACATTATAAATATTTGGTCTCTTTGTTCGTGAAATCGGCTCATTTTACTGGGCTGATTTTTGTATTTTGAGGAGCATGGAAGTGCGAAATTAAATATAAAGGAAGATAGAAATAAAGTTATAAGGATGATCCCGAATCTGTATTCCACATTTTTGTATCCATTTTATAATTTTTTACCCGATTCCCCTTCCCAATAAATATAAAAATATAAAGCGATAGATTACATAATAGATCACAATATTGAGTGAAATAATCCATAAAATAATCCTCTCGTCGTTGGACTATTAGAAACTATTTTAATAAAATAGAATTGGAATACCAGGTTGTCTACCGAGGTGTCTACTTAAATCCTGGAAAAAAATTCCCTGAAAATTTGTGAAACAATCGACTCGGAATATGTATACATTTTCGCGAGTTTATTATAAATAATGTTTTTTTTTCCAGTTTCTAGGGATTCAATTAATAAGCTTAATTTAGAAATATTTGACAAATATTAAAAGATATAAATAAATTAGCACCGTCGATTAATTAGGTAATTAGATAATTTTAAAAACATAATTAATCATTCCTTGAATTTCTCTCTAAAGTCCATTTTGAATAATAATTGAAACCAATTTTTATTTTATTTTTTTATGATTAAAATTTAGTGCTTGTTTTGGGAAAATTAATGTGGGTACTATATTAAATTTAATTTAAACCGCTTCATTCAATTAGTTTAATTTTTAACTAAAAAAGATTAATTTTCAACCAAATAATTAAATTTTGAACTAAAAAACATCAGTTTTTAACCAAAAATGGAATACATGGATTTTCAACCAAAAATATGAGTTTTAAACAAAATACATGCATTTTTAACTAAAAAATACCATTTTTCAATCTAATAGTTGAATTTTTAAATAAAAAAGATCAATTTTCAACCGAAAATAGAATAAATAAATTTTCAGCGAAAAAAAAAATAATTTTCGACCAAACTGATGAATATTCAAATAAAATGATGAATTTTCAAATGGAATAGTTGAATTTTCAACCAAAAAGATAAGTTTTCAAACAAGAAGATTCATTTTTAAATAATAAGATTATTTTTCTATCACACAAGACGACTTTTCAACAAAATACAAGAATTTTCAAGAAAATAGTTGAATTTTCAACTAAAAAGTTTAAAAGTCAAATATTTTCTAAATAATTCGAATTTTTAGATTGAAAATTCAACTCTTTTCTTAAAAATTCAACTATTTTGTTGAAAATTCGCCTTTTTGATTAAAAATTCGAATATTTTAGTAGAAAAATCAACTATTCGGTTAAAAATTAATTTTTTTATTAAAAATTCATCTATTTTGTACAAAATTCGTTTTTGACTTAAAAATTCAACAATTTGGTTGCATTTTTTTTTCTTCATTCTAATTTTTAGCTTGAAAATTCAACTCTTTTGTTGAAAATTCGTCTTTTTTGGAAGAAAATTAATCTTCTCCGTTGAAAATTCATCATTTTGGTTGAAGATTCAACTATTTTGGTAGAAAATTCAACTATTCGGTAGAAAATTAACTTATTTGTTGAAAATTCATCTGTTTTGTAGAAAATTCGTCTTTGGCTTGAAAATTTTACAATTCTGTTGCATTTTTTCTTTATTATCCGAAAAAATCTTTCTTATCTGAAAATTCAAGTTTTTGGTTGAAAATTTATACTATTTGTTTGTCTTTAAAAGTCAAATATTTTTTTAATATTTTAATTTTTAGCCTGAAAATTTAACTCTTTTTGTGAAAATTCGTCTTTTTTAGTAGAAAATTAGTCTACCTAGTTTAAATTCATCTTTTTGTTTGAAAATTCAACAATTTTGATAGAAAATTCAATTATTTGGTTGAAAATTACCGTTTAGGCTTTATAAATTTTAGGAATGTCGTACGAATCGTATGAATTTTTAACTAAATTGATGAATCTTTAACTAGAATAATTGAATTTTTGACCCAAAAGGTAGATTTTTAATCAAGAGGATTAATTTCTACCAAAAAAGATGAATCTTCAACTAAAAAATATCATTTTTCAACAAAAAATTGAATAATTAGTATTTATTCAAAAAATAAATGAGTAATCAAAGAATATCAAACTGGAATAATAGTTACATTTTCAGTTGAAAAAAAATCAACCAAAAAAGAAACAAATTTTCAACAAAATAGTTAAATTTTCGGCAAAAAAATTTCTTTCCATTCAAAGCAAAAACAAGTTTTCAATAAAGTAGCTTTATTTTTCCAACAAAGGAATGAATTTTAATTAAAATGACGAATCTTCAATCAAAAAAATTAATTTTACACAAAAGAGTTTAACTTTTAACCAAGTAATTTTATTTCCAACATAAAAGATGAATTTGCAACTAAAATGATAAATATTTAACTGAAATAATTGAATTTTTAATCAAAAAGAAGAATTTTTGAACAAGAAGATTAACTTTCAAGGAAAAAGATAATTTTCTACAACAAAAATAGATTTTTTAACAAAATCCGTGAATTTTCAACGAAATAGTTGAATTTTCAATTAAAAAAAAATGTTCATCCAAATTGTTGAATCTCGAACTACAAAAGATTAATTTTCAACCAAAAATGGAACAGTTGAATTTTCAGTTAAAGAAATTAATTTTCAACCAAAGAGATTCTTTTTCTACCAAAACAGACGATTTTTCAATAAAGTGCATGAATTTTCATCGAAATAGTTACTTTTTTAACTAAAAAAAAAAATTTCCAACTAAATAGTCGAATGTTGAACTAAAAAAGATCCATTTTCAATCACAAATGGATTACTTAAATTTTTGGTTGAAAAAATTAATTTTCAGCGAAACTGATGAATTTCCAAGTAAAATTATGAATCTTCAACTGGAGTAGTTAAATTAAAAAAAAAAATTAATTTTCAACTGAAATGATGAATTTTTAACTGGAATAGTTGAATTTTCAACAAAATACATGAACTTTCAACCAAAAAGATCAATTTCTGCTAAAATTTGAATATTTAAATTTTCAGTTTTAAAATTAATGTTCAAGAAGAGATCAATTTTCAACTACAAAACAAATTTTTACCAAAAAAGCTTTTTTTTCAACCAAGAAGATTAAGTAGAATAATTGAATTTTTGACCAAAAAGATGGACTTTTAAACAACAAGATTAAATTTTTATAAAAAAAAAAAAATTTCAACCAAAAGTTGAATAGTCAAATTTTTATTCGACAAAATTTATTTTCTACAAAAAAAAAAACAAATTTTCAACCAAACTGATGAATTTTCAACTCAAATTATGAATCTTCAACTGAAATAGTTGAATTGTAGCCCAAAAATATTAATTTCCAACTAAAATGATGATTTAAGTACAATAATTGAATTTTCAACAAAAAAGGTTAATTTTTAACCAAGTTGATTAATTTCTACGAAAAAGAGGAATTTTCAACTGAGTAATATAATTTGTCAACCAAAAATTACATAGTTAAATTTTTAGTTAAAGAAATTAATGTTCAACCAAAGAGATGAATTTTTAACATAAATAGTGGCATTCTCAACTGGAATCGTTAGATTTTCAATTTAAAAAAAAAAATAATAATTTTCAAAGGAAAGAAATTCAGAAAAATAGTTACATTTTCAAACAAAGTGATGAATTTTTAACTGAAATATTTGAATTTTACACCATAAAGATAAATTTTCAACTAAAAAAGAGACTTTTTCAACCAAAAATTGAATAGTTTAATTTTTAGTTTAAAAAAATAATGTTCAACCAAATAGATGAATTTCTAACTCAAATGATGGAATAGTCAACTGGAATAGTTACATTTTTAGTTTAAAAAAATAAATAAATTTCAACAACAAAAAATGTTCAAATAAATAATCACATTTTCAGACAAAGAGATTAATTTTTAACTAAAATAATGAATCTTTAACTATAATAATTGAATTTTCAACCAAAGATATTAATTTTCAATCAAGAAGATAATTTTCTACCAAAAAGATCAATTTTCAACTGAAAACCATACTTTTTGAACCAAAAATTAAATAGTTAAAGTTTCAGTTTAAAAAAAAATTAATTTTCAAACAACAAAAAAATTTCAGCAAAATAGTTGAAGTTTCAACTGGAATAGTTAAATTTTCAGTAAAAAAAAAATAATTTTGTCAGCCGCAGAAAAAACAAATTTGCAACAAAATATCTCATTTTTTAACTGAAGAGATGAATTTTCAATTAAAATAATGAATCTTCAACTGAAGGAAATAATTTTTAACAAAAGAGTCTAACTTTCAACCAAACAATTAAATTTTTATTCCAAAAAAGGTGAATTATGAACGAAAAATGTAGTAATTGATATTTCAACAAAAAAATACGACTTTTCAACATGAGTTGAATTTTTAACTAAGAAAGATTTTTCAGTGAAGAAAGTGAAAAAATTGCAAAAAATTGTTGAATTTTCAACCAAAGATATTAATTTTCAACTAGGAAGATAATTTTCTACCAAAAAGATCAATTTTCAACTAAAAACGACAGTTTTTTAACCAAAAATTGAATAGTTAAATTTTTAGTTAAAAAAATTAATGTTCATCCAAAAAGCTGAATTTTCAACTAAAATGATGTAATATTTCACTGGAATAGTTAAATTTTCAGTTAAAAAAAAATTAATTTTCAAACAACAACAAAATTTCAGCAAAATAGTTGAAGGTTCAAATGGAATAGTTAAATTATCAGTAAAAAAAAATAATTTTGTCGGCCGCAGAAAAAACAAATTTGCTACAAAATATCTCATTTTTCAACTGAAGAAATGAATTTTCAATTAAAATAATAAATCTTCAACTAAAAGAATGAATTTTTAACAAAAGAGTTCAACTTTCAATCAAATAATTAAATTTTCATTCCAAAAAAGATTAATTCTGAACAAAGAATGTAGTAGTTGATATTTCAACAAAAACGACGACTTTTCAACATGAGTTGAATTTTCAACTAAGAAAGATTTTTCAGTGAAAAAAGAGAAAAAATGTTGAATTTTCAGGAAACAAGATGAATTTTAAGCCAAATTTTCTACCAAAAAGAACGAATTTTCAAGCAGATATTTGAATTTTAAACTAAAAACGATAAATTTTCAACCAAAAATAGAATAGTTAAATTTTCGGTTAAAAAAATAACTTCAAACAAAACAAAAATATTGTTTTCAACAAAATAGTTAAATAAAGTAATAAAAATCTACTTTTACAAACGAAGAATCATTGTTATTCAATTTCATATAGAATTTAAAAAAAATTAAGCACGCTCTCGTAAAAATTCCGTGACTTCCAGGTATATAAAACTTCCCTGATAATTCCTGATTTTCCTGATTTTCAAGGTTTTCCAGGTAGGGTAGACACCCTGAATACAGATTCGGTTTATTATATAAAAATAGATGAATGGAACTTTATAATTTGATTTCTAAGAGGGAAATTATTCAAATTTCAAAGAAAATAATCGTACCTAGAGTCAGGCTACTCGCTATTTCCCGACAAGCTATTGATCTACAAAGCTCAAGTCTCGCACCGTAATCTATAGATAAGGTATGAGATAATGCGTACGACGTGATAGTAATTTTCAGAAGTGCTATACGCACGCTACCCATAGATACTCCATTTTAAAGCTATATTCACTGAGTAATTAATGAGAAATGCTCCATCACACAGAATTTCAAATCACTACCGGGACCTGGAACCGAAAGAAAAAGGAAAATCAACATTTTCGAAAAACAAAGAATTTTGACACACTAGCATTGAATAACAGGCTGGTCCAAAAAAGAGATTTTCTTGAAAAGTGAAAACGCTTTTCGATTTTTTCAAAATGTAAATCAAATAATGAAGCTTGACTGCAAAAAAGTCGAAAAATGATCTTCCTAAAAAATCTGCTAATCTTTTTTACTTTATATTTAAGTTCTAATGCATGTTTAACAAACTTTTTGAAAAATTTTCACTTTTATATGCTTTTCTTTTTTTTTAACGTTTTTACTTCTTGTGAAGTAGAAAAAATTGTAAAATTATTTAAAACCAGAGTCATACGATATTTTTGTTTAAGATAATTTACTTAATTATGATATATTTGAAATAATTGACGAAAATCTTTTTTATTTACATATTTACCGCCCCGTTTTTAACTATAATGTGAAGATGATCGAAAAAGAAAGGCAGACTGCAATTTTACGATTAAAAATTTTTTTTTCCTGGGTTGTTTTAAAAAAATCCATTTTCAATTTCAAAAAATCTAAATTACCAGTTTTTCTCGAAAACGAAGCCAAGCATAAAAAAGTCAAAAGAGCATAATTGTCCCCTGCAAAAATTGCTACGAAAAGTTGATTTTTCGATTCTAAGAGGTAAAATGGGAGCTTTTATTTTTTTTTAAATTTTATTGTTTATATTTGTTTCTGATTAAAAATAGGTTTTTAGTGAAATGTATAATTTCTCATTTTATAAAAATTTCTAATCATACAATTAATCATTAACTGATTCGATAATAATTGTATGATCAGAGATTTTCAAAATCAGAAATAATTATACATTTCGCAAAAAACTTTTTGTAAACATAGACAGAAATAAATACGATTTTTCAACCGAAAAAAAACTATCATCAGATTATTTAAATCAAACTTCATTTGTTCTAATTTTTATCGTAAAAACGGTGAAAACCCCATTTTTATCTCTCAAAATCGAAAAATCAAGTTTTACAAACCGACTTAATGGGATTGTTATAGCAAAAGAGTATTTTTGTAGCAATTTCGATTTTTTGTTAATAAAAATAAATTTGTTCAAAAAAAGGCCATGACAACGATTTTTTTTATCGTAAAATGTAACCAAAAAATGGTAAGGTTATTATTATAAAAAAAAATATTAAAAAAAAATGTATATTATATTTTCAAGAAAAGTGATGAATTTTCAACAAAAACGATGAATATTTAATTGGAACAGTTAAATTATAAACCAAAAAGCTGCATTTTTAACTAAAATTGTGAATTATGAAAAAGATTAATTTTTGAAAAAGAAGTTTTAACAAAATACATGAATTTTCAAACCAAACAATGAAAGGTAAATTTTTAGTTTAAATAATTAATTTCAACCAAAAAGATGAATTTTCAACTAAAATTATGAATCTTTAAATGTAATAGTGAAACTTTCAACAACAAAAATTAATTTTTAACAAAAGGGTTTAACTTTCAACTAATTATTTGAATTTTAAACTAAAAAGACGAATTTTCAACCAAGGAGATTAATTTTCTCCCAAAAAGAAGAATTTTCAACAAAATAGTTGAATTTTCAACTAAAAAAGTTAAATTTTTGACAAAAAATGGAATAATTAAATTTTCAACCAACAATAACAGCAAATTTTCCACAAACTAGTTAAATTTGCAACCAAAATTATGAATTTTCAATTAAAATTATGAATCTTCAACTGGAATAGTTCAATTTTTAACCAAAAAGATTATTTTTCAACTTAAATGATGAATCTGTAACTGAGATAGTTAAATTTTAAACCAGGAAGATTAATTTTTTAACAAAAAAGACGAATTTTCATGAAAATAAATGCATTTTCAACTAAAAAAATTAATTTTCAGTCGAAAATTGAATAGTTAAAAAAATTAATGCTCAGCCAAAAAGATGAATTTTAAAATTAAATCATGGAATATTCTTAACTGGATTCAACGAAAAAACGGAAGAATTTTTAACAACAGTTGACTTTTCAACTAAGAAAAAATCTTTTGTCAAGAGAGAAAAAAATTGCAACTAATCTGTTGAATTTTCAATCAAGAAGGACGAATTTTCAAGAAGAAATATAATAATAATAAAATATAAATAATTATAATAATAAAAAATATAATATTAATAAAATAATTTTCCACAGAAACAAGAAAAGTTAAATTTTCAGTTAAAAAACAATTAATTTTTGACAAAAGTGTTTAACTTTCAACTAAGTACTTCAATTTTTATCGAAAAAGATGAATTCTCAACGAAAAATGTACTAGTTGATATTATCAACTAAAAAAGGTTATAATTTTTAAATTATATAGCAAAAACCCAAAAGTGACAATTTTCAACTAAGAAAGATTCTTCATTCAAGAGAGAAAAAAATTGCAACCAAACTCTTGAATTTTCAAGAAGATGAATTTTTAACCCAGAAGATTAAGTTTCAACCAAAAGGGACAAATTTTCAACAAAATGCGTGAATTCTCAACTAAATACTTTAAATTTCAACTAGAAAAGTGAGAAAAATTTCAACCAAAAATATAATAGCTAAATTTTCGGTAAAAAAAATATTAATTTTTGACAAAAACGTTTAACTTTCAACCAAGTACTTGAAATTAACGCACCGGCTCACACCTCCGCCGTCGCCACGGCCAAATTGGTCCAATTAGGCTACGAACTCCTGCCCCATCCACCAGATTCTCCATATTTGGCCCCGTGCGACTTCTTTTTGTTTCCTAACTTAGAAAAGTCACTCGCCGGGCAGAAATTTCAGTCGAATGAGGAGGTTATCGCCACCACGGAGGCCTACTTTGCAGACCTCCAGAAAACGTATTTTTCAGACGGGTTGAAAAAGTTGGAGCATCGCTGGGTCAAGTGTATCAAGCTAATAGGAGACTACGTTGAAAAATAAATCGCCACTTTTCTAAAATTTTCGTTTTCCTTTTGTAGGCTAAGTACTTATCGGACCGCCCTCGTAGTGTCCAAAGAAATATTTATTTCATTCAAGCGAACATTTTTCTCAGTGAAGAGAATATTTATGTTTCAATTCGAAGATTAAGTAACAGGCACACATAGTTATAAATTCAAGTAATTAGCGCACAGTCTTTCTAAAATAATATATATATATAAGATACAAATTATTGAATTTTAAGTTGGACTTGAATATTTACGGACTGTAATCAGTCACACGAACTAGATCAACTCCAACCAATAAGTTCAATGCTTTTTAAACACAACGAGTTCCGAAAAGAAACAGACTTTTAAAACAATTATAATTTATGATATCACGATCTGAAAATAATATATATTTTTTTATTGACCCTCCTTGAAAACGTTCGCACATGCGCACTCCGCCGCTGGTCGACATGAAACTTCACGCCCGCCACACATATACTGCACTACGCAAGTGAAAATATGGAGGAAATTATCTTTATCTTTAGAAAAAATTGTATCGCTGGACCCCACAGTCTCCCTTCTGCAAAATACGCTATTTCCTCCTTTCACTTACAATGTAAAATTGTCAAGTACACCAAACATCCTCTATCTGCTTCACATGCTTGTTTTCAAGGAGTGTAGGATAAAAAGTATCGTGGGTATCAAAGGCGTACGGATATTTTTCCTTCTTTACGCCCTCAACACACAACTTACTATTTCATTCGGAAGTTTATGATAATTCAAGCAAAGTGAAAATCTATAAATTTAATATGAATGCCTCATATAGTCATAGATATCATTTTCATTATATTTTAAATGATCATTATTTTTCCCTTAACATAACCTTATTACCATGTACCACAACAGAAACATAGTAAGTCATCAAGCTTATGAGACACTGTGTTACAACATCTGAAAGAAGACTCACTAGGTATTACATGATATAAATGGTCAGATTGAAACTCACGATACCATTTTTGAACCTAGCAAGTCCAGTTTTTACAGAAAATTCATCATTTTTTATGTCTTACGGTACATTAGATCATAAATAATGACATAAAATGATTTAGAATTACTAAAGTTAACAGATCGAAAATGTTTCTAAACGTTTTTCACATTTTATAACTGCCTAACAAGTGTTTCATAAAAAGTGGTTTTGCTGTAAAATCAATTCAATGTACCTTACTAGGTTTGACGCTGGGACAGCAGTAGCTCAAAATTGATTTTCTGCTGTTTTTTTTTTCAATTTAAGAACTAAATAGACCATTCAATTGTAAAAGTGGTGAACGCAAATTATTTTTTTTAGTAACAATAACCATCCCCGAAGGGACGCCGACATATATATACCTCGAGCAGGGTGGGGAGGGGAGATCATTCGATATGGTGGGGGTAATATTTCTGTGACGATTTTACGTATAGGTTTGCACGATTTCGGCGACATTGTGAGCAGGAGCAACCAGCGGTCTTAGCCATTATTGACAAAATAAATGATAAATCATCGGACAGCAAGTTGAATCGTTTGTTTTTAATTATTTAAGCTTTTTTACTACTAATCAAAACGCTGGTTTTCCAGTCATCCTTTTGCATACTTGTGATAGTTGTAATGACTGTGCCCTATGAGCACCTGAACCATTATACTCTGGTCTTGCTTGGGTAGCTTAATACTAGAAAGACAATGTGGGTAAATTTGACCCATTTGCTTCTTCTCGTTGTTCCTATTCCCGAACTATTAGACACAGTCCGAATTGCTTTCGTGAATTTCAGTCATTTCTTGAGAGAAATGTACTGCTATAGTTTCCTCGCATAGCAGCTAATATTATAGCCAAAATAAATCTTGTATACCTCGAACTACCATGTTGGTCATTTTGACCCACACATGTTTTTTACCTTCGGGCAAAATTAACCACATACACACTCAAATATTTGCCAAATACCACGTGCTGAAATCTTTATACAGATTTAGGAGGTAGTCTATGACTGCCCTACCCTTATTTCGTCTGAGAATCATTGAATAAGTAATTAGTCTGAATTTGGGAACTCAAATACCTCCCTACTTTCTTCCTGTTCCGCTCAATCAGAGCTGAGAATCAAAAAGTTTAGTAAATGAATAAAGCCCATTATTCGAATATGAAGCTCATTCGCGTCAAGTGCTTACGGAATTCTGAGCTCAGGGAAATAACCGTGCGCCAATCTTGCCACAAGAGCTTAAAGAAAAATGTTTGAAAAATTTTGTTTAGTTTTGGAGATTATGAAATAAATTTATGGAGAACACTTGTGCATGCTTTGAGCCTTCTTAGCATGTGACCGCAGATGAACAGCTGTATGCCTGCAAATGCTGTTGACCATTTTGTCAGTTTATGCTTATTGAAAAGACAAATATTGCATTAAATACTGGCTTCTGTTTGGTGCGAAGTACAGTTGCAGTCGCTGCACCTTGAATGGGTTTTCTTACATTAAAAAATATGAAAATCGCGTTTTTCTAGAAAGTACGACATTATCACGTTTTCACACCATAAAAACACGAATTCACATCAGTAAGAATCAATCGCACATTGTTGAAACCATCCCACTGGGCAGAAAATTTGGCGACGTCTTTACGACATCGTTATGACATCTTCACGATAACTTTATGACATCCTATGTCCATGTTGTTAAGGTGTCTTTACAATATCGTAAATACGTCGTACAATCTAACGATGTCTTTACGATATCGTAAAGACACCTTAACGACATTGACGTAGGATGTCGTAAAGTTGTCGTAACGATGTCGTAAAGACGTCGTCAAATTTGGCGCCCACTGGGATGATAATAATGACGATACCATGTGGGTCATTTTGACCCACACAGTAGTTTAGGTGGTACGATCAACCTCGGTTGTTGTAGTGTTAAGGCTTTCCCTGTCGCTTTCTATCATGTACGCATATATCAGGATAGTTTTCGCCTGACATTAATCCTGAACTCGTTCCCGGCACTCTTGGAGCTTCCTCAGGATCCAGTTTTTGATGGACATCCCAATGCAGCTAGACGCTAACCCCAGTACTTGTTCCAAGTATACATAACCACTTGCTGTGCCACTCTTTACCACCTGTGTATATTTTTTGTTGCTCCTGATCCCTGTGTGGACGGGAGCCCGTATGAGGGTCACGTTATTCTTTTCTGCCAGTCGGTTTAAAGCCTTTTTGCATTTCTGAATCAGCTGTGATGTTATGTTCAGTTTCTTAACTGCAATTAACATCACTTGGCTGTCTGAGCAGATTGCAATCTGTCTGCCGGCAATGTTTTTCTTTATTAGTGTCTCAGTGCAGTGGAAGAAGGCCTGGACCTCTGCCTCAAAGATGATTGTATGTTGTTGGAGTATTATCCCAATCCTCTTTTCTGTGCTGTTGCAGATGCCTGATCCCGACCCCTCTCTCCTTTAGAGCTATCTGCATATCAAATTTGCCCTTGGAGGAGCCGGTTATGACCTGCTTTCTACACATCTCTGTTTGGGATGAGGACGTGGGAAGCACTGTTGAAATTAAAGCGTTTGGTTAGTTTGTTTTGTGTTATTTCTAGAATTCGTAGTGTGTTGAAGTCTGCTCTTCTAAGGCTGGCCATCGCTCAAGCCAACGCGGAGGTTATCGAAACGATCAGGGTCTCTTCGCAGATCATGTATCCTATTGATACCGTGGCGTTAGGCCTATCTTACATCGTTTCGAGTTACGACCGTGGCCATTAGACCACAGCTACGTATAGAAGCCTGGATTTAAGAACAAGGGAGAAAACCCAGGCAATCATTTAATGCCCTCGACCTTCAGATTCTTCGCCCAGTTAATTTCACTATATAGGATCACTCCTAGATATTAAACCGTCTCTGAGATCATCAGCCCCTTATTATGGAATGCAGAAGCGTCCAACTCCGCCACTTTGTACAAAGATTCGGTACTTTTGGAATAACTTACCGTAACGAAACGAAAGTTTCAGATGGGTCCCTGATATTAACGATTCGCCGAAAGTGGTCTTGATATCTATTTCCATTTCTCCGAGTTAAGGCAATTGTTATGTAGCTGGTTTCACAACCCTGGTTGTAGTTTAGGGGGAGAGAAGAGCCATTGCTGGCTAGTAGTATAACAGCAAACCTTCTATGACACGGTTCTTTCCCATGCAAAATTTCGTTAAAACAAAGAACGGTCAGTTACCGACAGTTGGTAAATGAGCTGTCGGTAAGGCAGGGAAGTGAAAGGCAATCTTGACTTGGCCAACAAGGATGATCCTTGCAATACCGACCGAGTAGAAACTTTCACCTATAAAAATACATATTTAAAATGCAATGTATCGAACCTTCTAGCAATGTTGACGTAATCTCTGACTATTTTCTATCCATCGGAGTATCTAGAAGGTTTGAACATAAGGAATTCTTGCTTTTGAGGTTTCCTTCATCCTTAAAATTTCTAGAATAATCTATATTGGATGTGATCTCTAACGTCTTTACAGGAAAGATCAATCGATATTTTTAACTTCCACCTAGAATGGTACATATTTAAAATTCAATGTATCGAGCCTTCCAGAAATTTTGACGTGATCTCTGACGGATTCTTATACATCGAAATTTCTAAAAGGACTGACGTTTGACTTGTGATCCCGAAACGTCTTCTAGTTCTAGAAGCATCGACGCAGTTTATCATAACGACCGTTTATTCTAATATCTAAGATTGGAAGAAACGAGTGCGCGGGCGAAAATTAAAAATGCAACCCAACGATGTGTGTCGAGCGCTGAAATTTGATATCAACCCAACGATGCTTGAATAAAGTCCAACTTTGAAAATTCTGCCCAACGACGTCTATAAATGTCTGTGATTTAGAATTCAACCCAAAGATGTTTGTAATATTTAACGCCGGACAGAAAGATGCTCAATGAAATTTAAAATCAGTTCAAGTAATTCTTAACTAACTGAATGGGTTTAAATAAATCTTTAGTCGATGACACATTGAATGTTTGTTTTATTCAAGAAAAAAGACTATCCCTGGCGGACGGCCGAACGCAAGCATTACGCTGCATGACACTTGACGGTATTTCAACAATCTTATATTCTGGTGGTACAACAGGAAATAATTCATGAATCGTGTGCACTTTACGATCATTGATGTAAGCTCCAGTAGTGATATTGCACTCAACTCGTAGAGCATTCACTTTGCGAATAGCCACAGGTTGATCAGAAGTATGAGTCTTATTGGCCTCGAGGACACGTCGTGTGAATCCCAACAAACGTCCAATAGAATCGTGTGGTTGAAAGTTCACTTTGCGATCACACTTTATCTCGCGGCGCAATGTATTATTATTATTTGGCTTAATGTTCATTGTAATCACCGACATAGATTTTATTCTTTCCAGTGTCAACGTTAGGAATCACATTGAATGTGAGCAGTTCAACCAGTCCAAGTGCATAGTTCTTATGAGACGAGAGTGGAAAATATTGGTGGAAAATACAAGGGCTGTTTGATAAGTCAGTGACTTTTTGACTTATTTTGCACAGTAACTTTAAATACACCACTAGTCCCGTCAACGCCATTTATGAATAGACTACTGCTAGATTTTGAGCAAGCTGAGTCATGTATTTTGTGTTTGATAGCCATTGAAAGGAGAGAACCTCGTGAATGTTAACGAAAATGGAAAAAAGTGAATTTCGTGTGCTGATTAAGCATTATTTTTTGCGTAAAAAACCATCACTGAAACCAAGGAAAGGCTTGATAAATACTATGGGAACTCTGCACCATCAATTTGAATGGTTAAGAAGTGGTTTACTGAGTTCCGTTGTGGTCGTACCAGCACAAGTGACGCCGAACGTTCAGGTCGCCCAAAAGAGGTCATCACGCCAGAAATCGTCGGTAAAATCCATGGAATGATATTGGAGGATAGTAGAATGAAAGTACGTAAGTTGGCTGAGGCTATGGGCATCTCAACTGAGCGGGTACATCACATTTTACATGAATATTTGGACATCAAAAAGCTATCCATGAGATGGTGGACGAAACATGGATGCACCACAACACACCAGAGACCAAGGAACAATAAAAAAGTGGGTTTCTCCGGGTGAGCGTGAACCAAAGAAGGCCAAGGTGGGTCTGTCAGCCAAGAAGGTCATGGCCACAGTTTTTTGGGATGCACGCGGTATCATTCACATCGATTAACTTCAGAAGGGTAAAACGATCAACGGCCAATATTATCCAGAGCTTTTGGACAGATTCGAAATTGATTTGAAGCAAAAACGACCGCATTTCTCGAAGAAAAGAGTGCTGTTCCATCAGGACAATTCAAGGGTGCACACGTGTGTAGTCACGATGGGAAAAATCCATGAATTGGGCTACGAACTGCTGCCTCGTCCAGCATATTCTCCAGATTTAGCCCCCTGTAACTATTTCCTGTTTCCAAACCTGAAGAAATGACCGGGTCGTAAGAGATTTGGGTCGAATGAAGAGGTCAGCACCGAAACAAATGCCTACTTTGAGGTCCTGGAGAAAACCTATTATAAGGAAGGAATAAAAAAATGGGAAAAACGCTGGACTAAATGTATCGAGATAAAAGGAGATTATATTGAGAAGTAAAACGCTCATTTACCGAAAAAAAATGTTTTAGTCGAAAAGTCACTGACGTATCAAACAGCCCTCGTATTAACACGACTCCCACATTATTGACATCCCACTTTCCCAAAAAGCCTATCTCCACACAAAACCTTCCGTCGACGAATTACTTAAATATCACGCCGTCGAAAAACACCTTTCATCGATGAAGTGTACAAAAAATTAAAGGCATTTTTATGCATATTTAAACATTCAAAATATATTACTGCACTTAGTGAATAATTCCTACGCACCTGAAATATTTATAGCTTACAGCAAGAAATTAAAAACATAATAATACTAGGGGTTCGCCGCACGACCGACTTTTGAGTCTAAACAAAGTACCTGAAGGTGAGTCCAGAATAGGCAATTTACAGCAGGCACAATCATTGACGTATGTCGTACGTCGTACCTGGATGCGCGTGCATGGTATTAACAATTGCCTTGCATTTTTGTGGAGTTCACGTTTTGACAAATATAAATGTATAATTTTTACTCAAATTGTAATATATCTAATAGTTTACATTTAAATAACCTTACTTTAATATTAAACTCATAACAGGCAGCCATTTTGTTTATTTTGAATCATGAGAACAGTGGAACGTGAACACCACAAAAATTCAAGACAGTTGGTAATCCGATGCGCGCGCATTCAGGTACGACGTACGTTGAACATCTTTCAATGCTTACGTCAACTGTGAATTGCCTATTCTGGACTCGCCTTGATATTTCATAAATTTTGACCTCATCCTTCCCGAAACCCATCCCCTCCAACTCACCATCCTGCGTGATGCAGGATGCAGTCTTCCCCCTTTTTCTTAGTTTCCCCTTATTCCCCCTATTCTCAAAAAATTTCCCCCTTTTCTTCTTTTGTCTTTAAGTATACGATATTTGAAAATACAATATTTGAATTACGCGGAAAATACTCTGAATTCAGTAAGTGTACCCATTATTGAATAATAATTAAAGAAATTATATCATTTAAATAAATTATTTATAAATAAATAAGGTGCACGTTTCAAGTGCTGAACCTTTAAAAGTAAATACTCTTTAAAAAAATTGGTTGAAGCTGAAACATTTTAAAGCATGTTGAAAATGTGAAAGTTGGAGACAGAAGTTCTTATATAATATAAAATTGGAACTGTTACACAATATATAGTACTTTTTCGATACGTATTGAAAGGCGAACTCTTTTTATTTGAAATGTACAAATAAGTTAAATACCTAATTAACCCTTCGAGTACACACCTATTTTTTTGAACATCTCCTACACTCTGTCTATAACTTCACAACTACTAAACCTTTTTACTTACAAAAATTTAGAGTTATACTTCCAAGTATGTTAAAATAATTTATAAGTATTATAAGTATCTTTAAAGTCTTTAACATACTTTAAAAAATTCACGAAAACATTTTTTTGTTTGAAAAATTGAATTTTACGAAAAAAATTTTAACTTTTTTAATTGTTAATACTTTAAGCTGAAAATTTATATGGAAACTCTTTCTCGGTCAACAAGTTTTTGTGGGTCAAATTGACCCAGTGTGTACTCGAAGGCTTAAAAAATGGAATATTACAAATTCATCAACTGCAATGTTAAATGTTCTAACTTGAGCAATTTTTAATTTGACTTTGAGAGCACTGAAGAGTATGGGCGGAGTAAAAATGCTAAAATAAATCAAATTGTTTGAGCTGAGGGGCAAAAAAGTTTGCGAGTTGGCATTCGACAAAAGTGAAAAAAAATTTTGTATTCAATAAAATTTAAATTTAAAATTCAAAGTATTTCCTATTGGTTCAAAAATTATGACGAATTTATTAATATTTACAACTTTTACTAGTGAAAAATAATAAAAAAATACGAAATTTAAAAAAAAAATTTTTCTTTAATAACAATTTTTTTGAAAATGTGCAAAGACATGTTTTTTTGGATTGAGTCATATGCACACATTTAGAAAAAAGTTGAATATGTCGAATCTGAAATTGATTCAGCTTGAACCAAATAAACATTTTATAATTTTGCTTTTTCGGAAAAAAACTTTTGTCGTGATTTAGGATTTTTAATTTTCAAATTTCACGTTGGAAACAATCCAGAAAACATGTTTTTGTACATTTTCAAAAACTTCTAAATAAGGCAAATTTTTTTTTAATTTAGAAATTTTTTAATGTAAATTTAAAAAAGTGAACAGAAGATATTAACCGATTTCAAAATTTTGTTTCTATACTTGTTTTGGATTTCGACCCGCAAATTGTTATCCCTCAGCTCAAACGACTCGGATTAATTTTAGCATTTTTACTTCGCTCTACTGAAGAGTGTAGTTTGAAATTTACGTTTTGAGTATTAATTATAGTAAGGAAGTAATAACAAAACTTGGAAAGAAATATTTATGAGAACGATGTTAAATATATCAAAATTGTGTGTTTAACTAATTTTGTTTTTTCTCGAACTTTTTTATATCACTGTTAATGGATTTCTAACGACCTAAGTATATCCTATTTCTAAAAATAAAATCTTCAATGGCAGAAATCATTGAAAATTATTGAAATTAACTCCTCACTGCCAATTCGGGCTAAAAGCTTAACGCCGGCCCTAGATGTACAATATAATTAGGTCAAGTATTCTCTTCCGCCAAAATGTGCCGAATGTGTCCTACTTTAGAAAAATGTAATTAATCAATAAAATAGTTTGCTTCTATATTAGGCTAAATGCACTCCGACCATAAACATGCAATTTTATTTTCTGCTCCGAATTCTTCATTATTAAAGCTTACATAATAAAAGCACCTATATACGGCTTATATTTGCAACCGATAATTTTTTTTAACGAAAGCTAAATTAATTATTAAGAGATCTGTGATAACCGATTAAAAAAAAATTAATAATTTTTTTTATTCAAGTATAAACTTTGCAAAAATGGAAATTTTTAAGCTTCGGATGCAAAAAAAAACATTATTCTTTGGTTCAACAAAATTTTGGCTGAATAAGCAAAAAATTCTATTGGTTCAACGAAATATTATTGTATGTACTCAAGGAATGTTTACCTAGGCACTATTTTATAAAGTTATGTAAACTTATGTCATATTTACTAAACAAGAGTGCTAAATATGAATCCGCATTCAAGCGAAGTGTATATTGATAAACTAAATAAATGTCACGGAACTGAAATAAGATGATAATTTTATAAAAGTTTCATGAATTACGTGAAGAAAAAACTTTTAGTAAATTTTCATGAAAAAAAACATTGAAAAAAAATTTCAAATCTAGAAGCTGAAAATATCCCTACAGCTTTTTTAGAACATTTTTTATCGTAATATTATTTTTTAAATTTGCTCGCTGCGCGGAATCAACCTCATTTTTTATTTTTGATGTACCTTTTTACGATTAAAATAAAAACTATGCTTGTGACAGGATTTGCACAATTCACTTCGAAATTAGTCACTGACCGCTGGTCTATAAAAAATCGTCCGTGCATCAAGTTCAATATCTGCAACTACATTGAATTGCAGACATGCAATAGAACTACTATTCCTTCTATTATAGTGAATTGTTTGGCAAGTCAATAGAGCGATTAACTGAAGTCAATTGACGAGTTGCAATCAAAAGTTTTTTTTTTAATTGTGCACTGAAAGCATTTAAAATGCTTTTTCGGTATGTGGGACCAGAGTGTGGCTCAGTCGTCGGTTTTGCTGAAAAATTGTAAGTACGTGTTTTTATTTTCAATAGTTATTGTCAGTTTCCAACTATAATAACACCGGAACAAAAAAAAAGTGGTCTGCCCGGCAAACTACACCGGCATATGCATATGTTTTCGGGGTCGCTGAATCCGAATCCGGGGTCCAAATATCCAAGTTAGCTCGTATTTTTTCAAAAAAATGCAAGAATAGACGTAAAATCGACGAAAACAGCGATTTTTCTTGTATATTTCTACAAAAAACAAAGCATTTTCATGCCAGGTGGACTCAATCAGCATATCTATATGTTTTTGGGGTCGCTGAATCCGAATCCGCGGTCCAAATATGCAAGTTAGCTCGTATTTTTCCAAAAAACGCAAAAATAGACGTAAAATCGACGAAAACAGCGATTTTTCTTGTATATTTTTACAAAAAAAAATATCTTCATGCCCGGTGGACTTAACCAGCATATCTATATGTTTTTGGGGTCGCTGAATCCGAATCCGGGGTCCAAATAACCCAGTTGGCTCATATTTTTCCGAAAAACGCAAAAATAGACGTAAAATCGACGAAAACAGCGATTTTTCTTGTATATTTTTGCAAACAAAAAAAAATGTCTTCATGCCCGGTAAACTAAATAAGCATATCTATATGTTTTTGGGGTCGCTGAATTCGAATCCGGGGTCCAAATAACCCAGTTGGCTCTTATTTTTCCGAAAAATGCAAAAATAGACGTAAAATCGAACAAAACAAATGACTGTGGACTAAAGAAATGATTTTTATTTTTATTCAACAATAAAATTTCATTTTTAAATAAATTTTAAATGCAATTCAAATGTTATAAAATTTTTAATATTATTCAAATATTTCAAAATTCATTTTTTATAAACATTTTAATGATCCTCGTTTTCATTTGTAATATTATCAAATAATTAAAATAAATGTAATAATTGCAAGAATACTTTTTGGATAAAAATTTATTAAAATTGAAAATTCAATAATGGGAAAAATTAAAAAAATTTTACATCAAGAATTAAAAAAATAATTCCAATTAGTAGTAGTATTTATTATACTCTCTCCCTTTTACGGGTTTGAGAGTCTTCAAAAGCCAGTACAATAAATCTGCTCATAACACGTTTTACTCAAGTCAAAAACTCTGTCTTTACCCGAACTATCAGATTGTCCATTTACAAGTTACAAAACTCAGCTTATTGTCACTAACATCCTTTCCGTTTCCTCATTCTTTCTGCTTTACCTCACTCTACTAGCAGCAACAAGTTCTCCGTCCTCCTAATCTGTCAAAATAAATTTTTCCTTCCTTACCGCTTTTTATTCTCTGGTGTGCATCACATCACATAACCCACACTGCAAACCATTCCTTTTCATCACATACCCTCTCACAAAACATCAACCACCTTGCTCTGATTTTCACTTGAACCTTTTTCACCACACTCAGCTTCTTCCATCTCTTCTTTTCCTAGTGGTCCTCTTCTTTCTTCTCTAGCCGAATCACCTCCAGTATGCCTTCCTTCTCGTTCCATTTCCAGATTGTCT
The DNA here is from genome assembly GCA_011634705.1 of Andricus grossulariae. Lineage (NCBI taxonomy): Eukaryota > Metazoa > Arthropoda > Insecta > Hymenoptera > Cynipidae > Andricus > Andricus grossulariae. The sequence continues at coordinate 2,808,650 of JAABKJ010017545.1, forward strand.
CACCTACTTTTGCTTTCATGTACTTGATCTTCACCTCGACACCTGCTCGTTCCAACCTTTCCTTCTCTCTTCCGAGCCAATCTTCCACCAACTCCTCTCGCTCCGTCCAATCCTCATCAATCCATGAGCTTGAGTTCTTAAGCTTACCCATTGCCTCCAGCAACTCCGTTTTTCTCACCATCGATTTCAGTTTGAGCATCAAACCTGCATCAATCTTCCAAGACTGTTCTACTTTTGCCACCCCCTGTGTGCGTGCCGCTAGGCTCCCCACTACACTTAACAGCTCGCAGTCGTCTCCACTGACCCCCAGGACCTTCAAGTTTCTCTTTTTCTCCGCTCTGGCCTCCTTCTCTGCCACCCACTCTTTCTTCGTCAAAGCCCTTGGAGGATTCTTGCAAGTGCTGTCGTTCTCCTCCGTCTGACAGCTCCCATCTTACATATTTCATTTATTATCAACAGTTTTTAGAATAATATTATTATTGATAATATGTCTGACTATACCTGGAGGGTGATCATCTAATTCTATATATTCTATATTGGGAGCTGTTCGATCAGTTGCTCAAACTATATATATACCTTTGCAGACACATCGATTGATGAGTAGGTTCTCGCGACATCATGTAAAAAGATGTAGGAGCAACGAGGCTCAAGGAAAGGTGTAGTAGGATGTCGCGAATACCTGCTAATCGACAGATTTGTCTGGCAAGACGTATCATCCTACCAGAGCTGCCTATCGATGGCCTGAATTGACCATCGGAAAGCTTTCCATTCAACATCCCATAGACTTATCATCAGTCTGCAGGAAAGCTTAAAGGCTCATCCACACATTTTGAGGTGCAAAGAGATTGATGCCGCTTTGGAAAACCAGATTTACTGTCTTGTCTGGAGAAAAACGTGTCCGAACTAACAATGTCACCTTTCAGAGAGAAGTCTTTCAGGCTAACAGCATGAGCCCTCTTTTCTTTTGCTTCACATTACTGCCAGTATCTCTCACAGTTTCTCATTCCGATGGGTACTTTTGCGGCAAACCCGGAAATCGAAAGCATAAGGTCACTCATGTATTTCACATGGATAATCTCAACATGCCTGGGCGTACCACAATGTTTCATTCAGGACTGAACATCTATAAAGAATGCTCTCTGACGCAGATACAAACGTCTTAGGCTACAGCTTTGGTCTTCCAAACTGTCGGCGAGGAACAAAGTATATGCAACGAACATGCTTGCCGTCTCGGTGGTACTCTATTAATTTGGAGCAGTTCCATGGACGAAGGACGAGCAAGAGATGGGCGATTCTGAATCGATTCTTCAAAGATCGATCTTTTTCACTAAAAAGATCGATTTTTGAATCTATTCTTCGCGAGTCGATTTTTTATTGGATCGATTCTTTACCCCCAGAATCGAAGAAGCGATTTTTCCCTTTTTATTTATTCATCTGTCCGTCCTATAGTTTTGTGACCGCGGCGTACATTTTTTTATCTTTATTGCTCCTATAATTTTTCCTGTTGTGACCCAGACTGCATCTCAATCTAAGCGCAAGCGCAACCTGCGCTCAAAATGTTTATTACCAAAGTTTCGAAATGGAATAGACCTCTTTTTCTATCCTTTACTGTTAGAAAGGGAGGTCTGAAATTTTTTATTACATCAAAGTTGCACCTGTAGGGAGCCTTTTGATTGGTTAACTTTTTTATACTTGCGCGCGGCGAGACCACAGTATATTCGACCATGACAGACTAGTATATTTGAGTATATTTTATTAGACAGAAGCAAAGATATTATCTTTGACAGAAAATAAAATAGGGTGAATGAAATTATATTTATATATTAGTTGTTCGAATATCAGATTTTGGTTTTAATTGTAATGTGGTACTTTTTATGTTCCAATATCCAATTTCATCTAATTCGTTTTACATCTCCTCTGATTGCCTGCACTTTATATTCCAACAGCATTCAACAATATGTATTTTTAATGATTTATAGGTAAATATAAACTATTTAGGACATTTTCACATCGATCTTAATAAATTCGATCCTGCATCGATTCATGAATCGATCTTTTTGAGAGAATCGCCCATCCCTAGGACAAGCTAAAATCCCTCGATATCGGGTCACGAAAGGTAATGCATATAAACAAAAGCATGCACCTTAAGTCGTCTGTTCCGCAATTTACATATCACGCTGTCAAGGTGGTCGCGGAATACTGAATCTTGAATGCCTTCACAACAAAATTATGCTGGGTACAGTATATATAGTCGCAAATGACGAGATCCTCTTCTTGAAACGGTAAGGAAACACGAATAAGTGAGAAAGGAAAAATGAACCAAACGTTATCCATTGCGAGTACTTACTTAAGAAGGCCCGGGTCAAGAAAGCACAGCAGGAAAGCTTCCGCGAACACCTCCTTGAAAAGAGAATGCACGGCATGTTCCTCAGAAATGTGCACAATCAGTCGATGTCGTATAAGCTAGCGTTTGCTTTCCTCTAATCACCCGGATTAAAGTCGGGCACAGATTGTTTTATTTTGGCGTGTCAAGAATGTGTTATTTCAACTTTAGCATACTGTCACCACATTTTGAGCCAAGACATTCCCGATGATGGCTGCAGAGCGTGTTATGCACACCTCGGGCACCTAGGACGCATAATATCTAGTTGTCCAACTCATGCGAGAACGTTGTACATCTAAAGGCACAGTGCGGCACTAAGAGTGATATATTACCAACTATGTGACTCTTACCGCATTAGCCCTCATTCTGCTCGGCCTGGCATAGTTCTCCTTGACATCGAGAATCGAACCATGTTCGTCATTGAATTTTCGGCACCAGCCGACAAGAAAATCACAGCCAAGGAGAATGAAAAGTAAGAGAGATATATAGACCTTATAAGGAAGTTGCGACGGTTATACCCAGAATATTCTCTCAAGCTCTCTGATCATCTCTGATTATCTCCTGATCATCGGAGCTCTTGGAGGTGCAAAGCTTTCACTGAATAATAGCCTGAAAAGCATTCCTGCTCGTCAACGAAATGCTAAAACACTTGCGGGGGAAATGCAGAATGCGGTCATCCTAAGGTGGCTCCGTGCCCGCAAGGTGCACGGCACTTTTACCGGATCATCGTATTGAGTTCATCGCCGACTACAACTACCCATCTCACGGTCGTCAGACGTAGTTGGAGCTGAAATGTTAAGCAATTTCACCGAGAGCGGGTGTAATTTTGTAGACAAACACAGCCCTCTCGACTTAGCGGTATCATCTGCGGAACCAGCAGTACCAGGTTTGTCACAGTCAGGTGCAAACGCTACTGTTCCTCGTCCAAAGAATACGGTACCAATAAATCATAAACAGGGGTAATCATTATATAGGCTAAACAAAAACGCAATATTAGCGCAAGGTTTTCCTCTAACAAAAATCGAAGTAACTAATCAAATCAATATAACAAACCCTTCCCTTGAATTGAATCAACCTCAGAATTTTCCACGGAAAGTTTCTAACCCAAGCGTTAAATAATCAACAGGTCTCACTTCAAGACGCCCTCGAAATCGTCCCTTATTTTAATGGATCTGGGGTAACACCACTTGCCATATTTATATAAGCGTGTAGAGAGGCGAAACAAATGCTCTCTTCAAACGCGGAAAGTAATATAGTAAAGTCAATAAGGGGCGAATTTACAGGTTAAGCAAGAAAATGTGTCTACGGTAATACATATAATAACCTAGAATATTTTTTTAATAAATCAAAAAGGAAATATTCCCCATCAAGAACAATTTCTCAGCTCCAAGGAGAACTTGTAACCACTTACATGTGAGAAAACGAGAATGTCTTGTTATACGCTACCCTTATACAAGAAATTGTATCCCAAATTTTAAGCGCTCATGAGGCAAGTAACCGAAATCAAGTAGCAAAATTATTCGCTGACCAATCAGAAAGGGACATAATCGATTGTTTTTGTTGAGGATAAAAACGTGACTTAGAAATAAGAGTAGGAAAAGCAGATTCATTCTCTGAAATATTTGAAAGAACAATTCAAATTGAACGACGATTAGTTGCAAGCAAATAATTGCGAAGGGGAAAAGCCCATGAAACCTTATATTCCAAACAAGAAAAACCAGTCCGAAACAATAGAGAGTTTGCAAAAACAAGTCAAATATATCACATGCGGGACAATACCTTGACATGTCAAATTTGTTCAAAACCAAGGGAGAGGCTTATGGAATCCTCAAGGGCGAGGTCAAGAACGTCAGATTAACCCTTTGTATACACACTATAGTTTTCTAACGAGGTATACAAACTGGATTACGTTCACTTGGCAAACTTTAACAGCTCATATCTTTGTTCCTAATTGAACAATTTTGCCTTTTTCTATATTTTATAGAGAAAATTCTCAAGAATTAGGCAGTACGAGTTTGAAAGTGGGAAACATAAAAAAAAACATATACATATTTTGAAATAAACAAAGACATCTTTGAAATTTTTGTGAATAAATACGGTTTTTAAAGGCTGTTGTTCACATGAAAATCAAGATAAATAGGCTCAAATACTGATGAATGGAAAGTTAAAGATTTGAAATTTAAACCCGTGGTTTCGGTTTTTCCATATGTTCTGATGAACATATTTGTTTAGTGATTCGAAAGTAGGCAAATTCAGGCGCGGATCCAGAGAAGGGCTTTAGGGGGGGCCATCCAATAATTCCCCTTCCCCTCCACTCTCAAGGGGTAGGTTAATAACAATTTCAAAGTTATTTCTTCGACTTGAATGTTTATTATAAATTATATAATTATAATAATCATGAATGTTATAAACATAATTAACTAATGTTTAAATAGAAACCATGTTTTCATATTTACAAGCTGCGTCTTGTGTGTCATGGTATAATCGTTGATCCACAAGTATAAAATATTCATAAAATTTTCGAAGTCAAGCATAAACTATAAAAAGATTATTTTCAAACAGAAAAATTTAGGCGTCTATTTCCACTCTTTGCGATATTCATATTTTCGATTCAGATCCGGGCTGAGGCAGACTTTTTTTTGCTCTTAAAAAATTATTTGTCTGAAGTAATCGTTTCAACGAATCAAAATTTGTATCAATTATAAATGCACTCATGAGGTTCAATTCTCTAAATTGATGAATGAATCTACAAATGTATAAATTTTCAAAATTATATCGTTTTACACAATTTTAAGTTTCAAACATTAAAAATTGAAAGATTACAATTTTTTTTAATTGAAAACTTTTTAAATTAGAAGTTAAATTATTTTAATGTTAAGTCGTTGTACATGAATAATTTTTAAACTGTTATTTATACATCCAAATTTGTTTGAAAATCTTTTAAAACATTCTCTTGAAACTATATTTTTTTACAAAAAGATCACTTTACATTTTCCCAGAAACTTTGAAGAAAAAACTTATTACCTTGAAACCTTTCAAAATCCCTGAAAAGCTACGTAATTTTATTTATAAATCTTCGGAAATCTACATTTTATTTTACATTTTTTGGAATCTTCACAAATTTTCAATTATTCTTGAAAATTTTTTAAAACTGCTCAATATCTCTTGAACTCATTCCACTTTTTTCCAAATTTATAACTGTTTAATTTTTACTAATTCATCAACATTTGCTCTTGTTTTGGAATCCTCTTAAATATTCTGTTTAAATTAATTTTTCAAAATAAAAATCATTAAAAATTTACCCATGAATATTGAGACAATATATATATTATCTTAAATCTTTCAAAATCCTTAAAATCTTCAAAATTGTATTTAAAACTTTTAAATATCTCCTCAACTTACTCGATTTTTTTCTGAATGAATACATTTTCATTTTATATTTACACATCAAAGTTCAAAATTTTCACTTACAAATGAAATTTTTTTAATTAGAACAATTAAAATTAACATTGTAACGTTCAAAGCGTAACTTAAGCTGTCCAAAATTTCAACGATTCAAGGCTTTCTGTGTCAAACTATTCGGTTTCAAATTGTTTAGTCTTGAATATTTCATTTATAATAGTTCATTTGAAATAAACAGTCAAACATTGCTGACTATTAAAAAATTGTTCTTTTTCTGAATTAAAAGTTTTCAAATTAAAGTCGTGAAAAATGATATATTTTAGACTGAAAACACAGACAGTTTATAAAGTTATTTTAGACTAAAAAACAGACAGTTTAGAAAGTTTCAATCGGAAGCTTACATTTGATTAACTACTCGAAGTCTGTCGGATTGAAACAGTTCAATTTTGAACGTCAAAATCTTTGAATTGTTCAATTTTATCAGATTCAGAATCGCCCTGTACAAGCAATCAATTATTGTTCAATTTCGTATACACGAAATTAATTAATTTATATTTACATCGAATTAACTTGAAACATTTTTTGTCAAGAAATTTCAGTCTCAAAAGATAATTATCCTGTATTGTGTAAGTCTTCAAAACTGCATTTTAACATTCTTTCAATAGAGAATGTACCCTTAAAAATGAAGATGTAAAATGAAAAACTTTGATAGTGAAAGATTTTACAATTACACATTATAATGATTTCATAATTGAAAAAGTTAACAACTCAACTAAGCATTTAAACAAAATTTGAAATCAAACTTTTTTTAAATTGCATTATATATCTGGTTATATGAAATTTGTGATTTTTGAAGTGATTGGATAGTTTCTTCTTTTAAAAATTTGTGAAAATCCCAGTCAAAAAATAAATTTACTGTCATTTCCCGCTCTCAAAAAATTCCGATCATCTCCCGGTTTCCCGGTCCAGCGGCCACCCTGAGTTATGATATAAACATTGTTTTTTGACAAAGTCATATCTTCGTGGTGTCAAGGGGTTGCTTTTCAACTGTAAGGGTTGGAACCCAAGAATCAGTGTTGGTATTTTTCAGGAGCCCAAAAATCGGAGACCCTATTTACACTGTGAAATTCTAAAAAACATTGTTTTTTGACAAAGTCATATCTTCGTGGTGTCAAGGGTTGCTTTTCACCTGTAAGGGTTGAAGTCCAAAAATCGGTGTTGGTATTTTTCAGGAGCTCAAAAATCAGAGACCCTATTTACAGTGTAAAATTCTAAAAACATTGTTTTTTGACAAAAACATGGTGATCACTGAAGGGGTGAGATGGGTCAGCGAGAAACTGTTGATTCTCCCTGATCCATCTCAACCTCTTCTGTATTTTATTCCTGGCGTCAGATAACACCAGCATTTTGTCAACAATGTGCTGCTTGATTATCAGCAGCTTTGACTTGTTCAGTGTGTGATGCAAGATCATTAATTCTTGAACGAAATTTCGAACGGTTTTAGCCTTCGATTTGAATCAGCCAATGCTCTCATAGGATTATAAACTGAACATTTAATTGTCCAGAGGTCGGACTCATTTAAAGATATCCTCACGAAGGGAGGCATCCATGTCAGCCAGATTTTGGGTCTTAGGAGGAACCTGTATCTCAATGTTCCTTCTTGTCCTGAAATCGCTGTCATCTATCAAAAAGTGTCTGCTTTCCGCGGTTGATCTTAATGCCGCTTCGTCATCTTCGTTTGTAGCTTGTTCGAACAGTGGTAGGCCCGTTGATTTCGCAAAGACTGTTGCGGAACGTGCTGAAGCTCTTGGTGTTCCGGGCACGACAGAGTGTGCATACGCGCCATAAAGCCTCCGGGAACAGGGATAGTGCTGGCATTGTAGCAGTCTAGTATGTCATCCTTGAGTTGATTTGTCCACTCAATGTGGGCGCTTCGCCGGTTCGTCGTTGTGTTTCGATTTAAATTATTATTTGCAGCACCCCGAACTCTACGGCGATCGGCACTGTTTGCCGACCGATTGTCGGGTGCTCTGCGCGTTCGATCATTTTGAACCGCATCTACAACTTTTTGGTAGTTTGATGATGTTATTGTTGTCCGAGCTAGGGAAAGAGTTTTTTCGTCCTTGTAGAGCTCCGCATGGAAGAATAAGGCTGCATACTCTAAAAGGTCGCCCGGTATCCCAGAGACACCGTTTAAGAGACCTCATACAGTTCGGCGAATTAGAAAATTGGGGTTCAAAATGGTCCAGAACCTATAATTTTTATCCGATTTCACCTTTCTTTTTCTTAGATTAAAGCTAATTAAATTCTAAAGAGGTTGCAAAAAAGGCTCTGATTATTTGTTATTGAAGTTGCAAAATGCCAAAAACCATAATTTTTCATATTTGAGCGGCCTGTTCTGTCTCGTTCATTGATATTACCTCAAAAAGGTGAAAAACTGATAGATTTACAATCGATTAACAAATCCTGATAACGTAGATGAAGTTTCGGCAATCCATTCAATTGTTATAAACAAATTTATGAACAAAATCGATTTTGGCTGAACATTCAAGCCTGGAAGCTCTTTTCATCACGTGTTTTCCCGCGAAATCCAATAAAATCAATATTTCATCAAAATCAAACACTAAAATATTATTTGTTTGTTTGTTATAAACAAATTTATTACATAAGCGCCTCTGGATACATAAAATGCATTTTTTTCTGCGAAATCATTAGTTTTGCCTTCAAAAATGAAAATTTCATAACAAAAATGGACAATAAACAATATTCACCGTTGTTATAACCAATACTGATTTACAAATGCATTAAACGGTCACTCTTTGATAGAAAAAATCCATTTTTTTTTGCATAATTGTTCATTTTATCCCTAAATTAAAATTCTGATGTAAGAAACTGACATTTGACAATATTTTTCATTGTTATTAACAATTCTAATTAACAAATGCATTTAATAGTTGCTTTCAATAGGAAAAATCTCTTTCTTGTTGGAATGTTTATTAAATCATGAAAACTGAAACGCCTACGAAATATACTGACATCCAACAACATTTTCTATTGTTATAAACAATCTGGATCAATCGATTCTTAAAATAATTCTTTCGTATAGAATGAATTTTTTTTGGGTTCAATAGTTAATGTTACCTTGAAATAAGGAGCCGAATCGTAAAACGTCTACACTCAACATTTTTTCCAATATTACAATCAATGAAGATGAACGAAATCATGAGACTTATCTATTTTTGGACGATATATTCTGCTTCTCAGTAGCGTTGTACATTCTTGTCTCAATCATCTCCAATCAGCAGATCCTGAACTTGTGCATCCATGGGACGAGGGACACTCTCCTTAAGGGTTTTGAAGCTGTTTATGTAGGGATCAGCCATAATCAACAAATTGTGACACAAATCTTCATTGGTTGCAATCCGACTGATGGCGCTAAGGTAATTGAAAATGCCCCTTTGCCTATGGGCCAATTGACAGAAGAGTCACAAAAGGCGAATAATAAGATTTTCAAGCGGATAAAGGAATTCAACACCCGCAAAATCAGTCGGATTGCATCCAATGACTATTTGTGTCACAATCTGTTGATCATGGCTGATCCCTATATAAACAACTTCAGAACCCTTAAGCAGAGTGTCCCTCGTCCCATGGATGCACAAGTTCAGGATATTCAGATTGGAGATGATTGAGACAAGAATAGACAACGCTACTGAAAAGAAGAATTTATCGTCCAAAAATGGGTAAGTCTCATGATTTCGTTTATCATCATTGATTATAATATTGGAAAAAGATGTTGAGTGTAGACGTTTTACAATTCGGTTCTTTATTTCAAGGTAACATTAACTTTAACTATACGGGGATTAGAATCACATTCTTCTCTTATATGTAGGTCCTCAACCAGTTTTCTTCTTTTCTAAAGATGAAGAAGCAAGAGGGCCAATAGGAACAACAGCTGTTAAAAAAACAATCACCGTTCTATATCGAGTTCAACTACCAGATGACGAGTGGCTTGTTGCTGATAAGCAGAAACCTATTCCTGCCGTGCACGCTGGAATAAGAAAACTATGAAAATATTATGAGTAATCATCGAACGGTCTCATATTCAGGACCTGCGTACATTGCAATCAGTAAGGAATTACAAAAGGCCCCCATATTTTAATCGGCCCTACGGCCCCCATACCCCTAACTGTGGTCCTGTCTTTCGCTATACAACATTTTGACATGTTTGATTTAGACGCTCTATTTATGGTAACCAATGCATCGGGTTTCAGTACACACAACAGGCTAGACAAAAGAATAGCACTATGGAGCCATTAATTATCTGACGTGATAATACCATACGATTCACTCGAAAAACATTTGGATGCATAACGAAAGACATCAGGCGAGGATTTGGAACTTGAGAATTTCAAAAGAGCAGGAGAAATACTGGCTGAAGTTTGGAGTTCAATGAATATTGATGGAAACGCTATTTAATCTGAATGTGTAGAACCTGAGAGCACTGATCAATGGTATAATATGCACCTCATAGAATCGCCACATCTGCTTCAAATTTCATATTGTGACGATGTAACCTGCTACAAACTAATGAGAAATGGCCTGCGTGTAACATTTCCTGATGGTTTCCTTCGATAGCCTTAACGATTAAAATAATCATCTAAACTTTTATTTCCAAGTATTGGAGAAAAAATGAAAGAAAAACCTCTTCAAACGAGATTGTTAATAAAAATGCATCAAAACTCTGCTGATTTGACTAAAATTCCGTACGATTACTATTTCCCTTCGGTTGAGTCATACTTGAAAGACATCAGAGTATGCAAAAATTGTTCTCTGTACTTTGTATCAAACGAAGATGTGCGACTACACAGGCCAAAATAACATCAAAAAAATAAACACCACCTAAATCTTAGTTAGTACGTACTAAACGTATATAGCTGCTCAACGATTCAATGAACGGTTTTGTATATTACGTCAAGAGTGTGGTACAGAAGATGCTAAATGGCTCGAAAAAGATGACATTATTTTATATAACGAAGATGAAGTATATCTAGCATTTCGACAGAATCCTCTAAAGCACAGATTATTGAATCCCTTCATATTGGATCGCGAATCCGTGGATAATAAACATCTAGATGTTGTCATATTTATATTTCACATGTAAATAATTTTTTTTTTAATTTTCAGCGTTACGTAACATAACCGACGAATGGGGGAGGAGACGGGTCTAAAATCACAAAAAAAGTAAGTTACTTAATAATTGAACGGCCCCTAAGGCTGCAGACTGCAGACAGGCAACATACGAAGTCCATCGTTAAACCTGTTTTTTTCTGACTTAGGGGGTCTCAAAACATGAAGATTTGATGAAAATTTGATTGCATTTGATGAGAATAATTTAAACATATTTAATAATTTCAATTCGTGATTGCTCAGAGCCAAGTCGGATTATTTAATCGATCATTAACATTATAAAAAAATCAATTCATGCCAATCTGAATAAATTGAAATCCGTTTAAGAAAATGTGGATGAGGTTAATAAGAATATGCAAATTCATATATTGTAATTTATTGAAAATGACCCATAATATTATCGAAAATCATTCAAATTCTCTGTAATTACAAATTAAAGGTAACATGGTGAATAGTATTCTAAAATTATATTAAAAGTTACAAAAGTGATAGATTCTTAAATTAAAATTTGCAAGATTCCCATGAAAATTTCAGTTCACAAACCTTCAAATCTACTTAACTATTGGACTTTGATATATATTTCCAGACGTCCCAGCAAACAATGGCCATTTTCTGAACTCCTGAATTAATGTAACTTCTTGTTAGTGTATACATAGATATTGCATGCAGAGTTTGTTATATGTATTGTGCAAATCCTCGTAACTTATTAATGAAAGATAATTTCAATACGAATTCAAAACAGGAAAACAAGAGCATTTGGTGAAAGATGAGAAATTCATGTTAAGAGAAGAGAGCGAAACTCTATAACTGAGAGAATGAGAAAGAAGGGGTCGACTTCAAAGGATGACTGTCAAACTAGGGCACACTAAAAGAAGTTGGAAAACTCTTGATTCTTTCTCACCCTTTGCGACTCCTCATTGGAATCAGAGAGCAAACTAACAAAGGTTAGAATCATTACAGTCCTTTTTAGTAAAATTTGAGTCTGCATTCCATAATTTTCTCAAAGCGAATATATCTACATAGAGCTCACTCTAATCTGATATTCTAGGTTCCATATTTGAGACTCTTGTTTGATCATGTTTAATCTAATATTCTAAACCATAATCAAAAATTTAAAAAGGGTCGATCATGATAGCAAATATAGGAAACACTTCAAAATTTTTTCTTATTTTCTGTAAGCTTCTATAAAATCACGAACACGAAATATCAAATTTGGGTTTAAATATCGGTAACAGTCAACATTCGACATCAATAGTGAGGGGATTGAGGAGCACATATGGGGCGTTCCGTAAGAAAAGGGCCCACTTTGTCGATATGAATTTACGGATAGGGGCATACAAGGTATGATCAAAAAGTATCAAGACTGGTTATTAAACTTGGCTAATTTCGGCGGTAGGGAATCGGCCATTTTGATAAACCTTCCTTGAAATTAGGATGGCCCAAATTAGTTTAACAGGTAAAATGTAGCCTATTTTTACTTCTTCGGTTTTGGTCAGGAAATTATAAGTCAATTTATTTAAGTTTTTATATGTTTGTTTACTTATCAGCGAATGTTAAATTTTTCGCATTTTCATATCTCAGAAATATTATGCAACAGTTTTAGGCATAACAAAAATGGAATAAATGGCAATATTTGGAGGCCCGCTGTGAGCCTTAGATATGCTTGTGTATAACTTCATATTTTGAAGACACATTTTTGACACTATTGAGAACAGATTTAAGACAATAAGCTATATTAACCTTCAATTTATAATGAGAAAAGAGTAAGAAAAGCTTATAAAAAATGAAAAATTTAAGTTTAACATTGACTGAAAGGACTGCAGGTGGACAATTTGTAACGGCTGCAAAATAAATTGACCGTCGGTTAAGCCGGTCATTGTGCACCGTATTTGCTAATGTCCCAAGCTACGGTCACTGGCAATGAATTGAATGGCAGAGTAATAATAAGTTAATAAATCTATAGCTGCCCCTAGGGTCGAACCTGTATCTGTTGTAAGGACTTCTCTACTTTGAATGAGGAAATTTTGAAGCCTTTGAGCGAGTGCTAAAAATAAGATGTTTTTTTTTTTAATAAAAAACACGTATACATTTATTTGCCTGCAAAAACAATTTGGTGAAGATGCCCGTTGAAGTTTCTCAAATCTGATTTCTACATGGAGGGGATTGTTCATCACGAACATGTTGCGAGAAGTCAAAGAGTCAATCAGGTATTTCATATTGAAGTTTTGAAACGATTAAGATATACTGTTCGACGCAAAAAGTCAAAGAAATGGAAATCCGGTGCGTGGGCGTTGCACCATTACAATACGCCCGCACACTCAGCCTATTCCGTACAGATTTTTCTGGCGAAACACGGAATAACTGTGATTTAGCAGCCACCCTACTCTCCTGATATGGCACCCTATGACGTTTGGCTGTTGTCTCAAATAAAAATGTCACTGAAAGGAAAAAGGTTCCACGATGTCCACACAATAAAAGAAATCGCGACGAGTCGTCTAAAGAGCATTCCAAAAAATCAATTAAAAAAATGTTTCAACCAATGGCTGCATTGCTGTCATAAATGTGTAGGTGCCCAAGAAGAGTACTTTGAACGTGATTAAAGTTTTTCATTAAAAAACAATATATTTTTTCTTTTACACAACCAGGCTCGGTACTTTTTTATCACACCTCGTATAGCCAGATAAATTCCAACATGTTAAGCCGAGCAGGCACTCTCCAAGTTGGAAAAAAAGTTTTGTTGAAACAAAAAAATTACCCACCTCCAATCACTTTCGAAACACAAGTGCAATGGAAACAGATAAAGCATACATTAAAGTATGATTCCCCATAGATACCTATAGAATATTTTATGGTGATTTGTTGAAAATTCTTCTTTCAGGCAAAAAATTTATCTTCTTGGATAAAAATTTATCTTCTTGGTTGGAAATTCAACTTCTTGGTTCAAAGTTGAACTATTAAATTAAAAATTATTGTTTTGGTTGAAGCAGAGTGTGCCCCCGCGGCAAGCAGGTTTTTTTGTTAAAAATTTCATTATTTGCGGGAAGACGTAAACTATTTTATTGAGAATTCAACTGCTTTCTCAAAAAATCATGTTTGTTGGTAAAAATTCAACTTTTTTCTTGAACATTTTTTTATAGATAATTCATTTTTTTAGAAGAAAAGTCATCTCTCTTGTTCACAATTGAAATTAATTTCGCTGGGAGCAGGTGCTAATCTGAAAAATTGAAGCCGCTCCTAGCGTAATCGCGGTAAAATATCAGCTGTAACCACGTCTCACGACCGTGAGATGAGTTGATACAATCTGCGACGAATTCAATACGATGATCCGGCAAAAATCTCGTGCACTCTGAGAACACGGAGCAACCCAAGGACGACCGCATTCTGAATTTTCACCGCAAGTGTCTCAGCATTTTGTTGACACGCAGGGATGGTTTTCAGGCTATTGACCAGTAAAAACTTCGCACCTCCAAAAGCGCCAATGATCAAGAAGATTAGCTTAACAGAATATTCCGCGTATAACAGCCGCAACTCTCTTGTAAGGTCTTCATACCTGTCTTTCTTTTCATTCTCCTTGGCTATGACGTTTTTGTCAGCTAGTGCCCAAAATTAGATAACCAACATCGTTCGTTTCACGAAGTCAAGAAGAACTATGTCAGGCCTGGAGTGCGCAACAGAAACAATTATCTAGAATATGAAGTTCCAGTATATGCGCCACTTCTCATTTTCGACAATTGACTCTATTTCCCTAGAAGCATTTAGCGGAGCGGTATTTGGGCTGATGCCGTGAGAGTGACAGAGAAACGTCATCTCGGTTGATGTAGGATGTAGGTCGTTCCCCCATGATTTCGATAACTAGATAGTATGTGTCCTAGATGCTTGGAGTGTGCATGACACGCTCTGCAGATATCATCGGGAATGTCTTGGCTCAAAATGTGGCGAAGGTATGCTAGAGTGGACATGACACCGTATTGGCATGTCAAAATGAAACCCTCCGTGCACTACTTCAATGGGATGGATGAGATTTGATGCATTTAACTCATCCCTAATATTGAAGTCAAGGCCAAGTTTTTCAGCAGCCTCCTCTGCTACTTTGTGTAGAAACGCCCCTTTGCCAACTTCTTCGTGTTTCCTGACCACTTTAAGAAGAGGGTCTTGTCCATTTGTGACTATATGGGCTGTACCAAGAATTATCCTGCTGTGAAGATATTCAAGACTCAGTATTCCGCGACCACCTTGACGGCATGAGATGTAAAGCTGCGGAACAGAAGATTTAAGGTGCATGCTTTTTTTCATGTGCATAACCTTTCGGGACCCGATATCGAGGGATCTGAGCTCGTCCTTCGTCCATGGAACCACTCCAAATGAATGGAGTACTACCGGGACAGCAAGCATGTTCGTCGCGGATACTTTGTTCCTCGCCGACAGTTCGGACGACCAAATCCGTCAGATAAGACGTTTGCATCTGCATCGGAGAGTAACCTTTATAGATGTCACGTCCTGAATGCGGCTCTGTGACACACCCAGGTATGTATAGGTCTCTCCAGCGCCAAGGTGTCGTATGGCGCTTCTGTCGAGCTCTTCCCGGATGCCTTCAAGTTTTCCTGTCTTCAAATAAACCTTGGCGCATTTTTCTAGTCCGGACTGCATTCCAATCTCTTGAATGTACTCTTTGACAATGTCTAGAGCTAGATGTAGTTTCTCTTATTTTTAGCATAGATCTTAAGATCATCCATGTAAAATACATAAGTGACCTTATGCTTTCGATTTTCAGATTTGCCTCCGTTAAATTTACGAGGAAGAATTGCCGGAGCGCGAGTGGAGACTCGAGAGCGCTTCGAATTACCCAAAACGAATCACCCTTTCATTCTTATGAGATGCAGGCCAATTCAGAAAACTGAAATTATGAAAACATCGCGTGATTCAATTTTAATTAGCAGAAATAGTTTATTCATATAATTTTAAGAAAGGGGAAAAAAGATTCATGAAAATCGGTTAATATTTGCAGTAATAATAGAAATGTTGAAGTGCAGACGATAGTATGCCAAGATGCACTGCGCTATGGAAGGAAACGCATTTTTTTCGTTCAAAAGGTCTACAGCCTTTAATTTTTCCCCAATCCGCAATTATTTTTTTTTTTAATTAAAGAGCACTGAATTTCCAAGAGCACATTAGTCACAGATTGTTGCATTTTCATTTGTTTATTTATTATATGTTTACTTGAAGTATGAGAAAATCGAGATTTTTCACAAAATCATTATTTGCTCACTTTTTGAATTTTGATCCAAAATAGCTGGTTAACGAACTCGTTCTTTCTTTTTAGGCCTTCAAAAAGTGTGACAAAGCACAATCTAATCTGATCAATCTTTCGAAAGTTATCGTGCCTACACGATACTACAGACTACAGACAGATAATTTGATTGAATCCGCGAAAGTCATTTTTCACATAAAACCAATACCTTCTCATTGAGATGAGAATGTAAAAATAAAGAAAAATAAAATAAAAATGTAAAAAGGATGCTATTTGAAATATTTTGTTTCTTAAAAATTTTCCCTTTGGTATCATTAACAGAACTTGAAATAAAAGTATTTTATCAAGATTATTGATTTAAAGTATTAAGTAATTAATGAAATTCTAGTGATAAATCAAAATTAATTTATGCAAATTAATTCATACGTTTAAATTGAAAAACGTATGTGAATAAAATGTTTAAAAAATGTTTAAACTTCAATTCAATTAAAAGAAAATTATTTAAAAACCAAAGAGGAAAATTATTTGAAATTTAAAGAAATTAAAATTTGTGTCCATGCTTTTAAATAAAATAGTCCTTGATTCACGTTGACTTCAGTATTTACTCTTTTGAATATATATTAGTTTAAAAGTTGGATTTTAATTATTTATAAATGAACAGAATGCATTGAATATTTTATTTAGCAATAGGTAAATAACTTAAAACCTATCATTTTTTTATTTTATATCATTTCATAATTTCCAAGTTTAAATATTCCAATCGCAGCTAAAATCATGTAAAGAATCCCACGGCTCCCCTGTTTCTTGCTTGCTTCATACGCAACCCGGTTTTTCACGGAGGTTGTTTACAATTTGCAAATTTACGCGCACACAAAAAAGATGTTTAATTAAATTTACTTACTTCTTCCAATTACTTTTTCCCCCGAATCTGTTAGATTCCACTTGATCCATTCAATTCCTCGTGAATTCATTTTTTTGGTGTGACATTTAACAGTTCTATCACCTTTTAGTTTTAATATTATTTTTGTGTCACCGTAAGAGCTCTCATCGACGGATTAGCTTCAACTGATTATTTTTTCGCGATTCAATCTTTTGCTCACTCAAACTTCTTTGCTTTCTTCAAGTGTCCCTTTAAAGTTATATCCCTTCGCCCGGGAACTACTTTAGGTTCTCTTAACATCTCACAGTTTCTTTATACAAGTTGATTATCGCGCGCCAAAATATGCGTATTGGTATGTTTTGTTTTTGTCCTAGGCTTAACTCTATTTCTTTTATTGACTGAATTAAATTACAAATAATGGAGGTTTATTCCGTAATATATTTTGAATACGGAACATATTAATTAAGTTATTTAATTTTTCGAAATGCTTTTAATTTTTATTTAAGTTTATTTTGTTTTTATTTATCTATAAATATTAGCAAAAAAAACATCAAATTCATTATTATTCATTTGGTTTTAATTACAAATTTAATTCATTCAGGCTAAGTTTTTATTCTATTGATAATTTTTTTTTAAATTCTATTTTTGTTCTTATTCAAATTTTATAATCAATTTAAAGAATATGTACACATATATACCCACATGCGTTCACTCTTGCATATACACCCATATATACCTACGTAGGTCTTCCCCCTTTCTTCCCTTTCCCTTTCGCGCGCATTTTCTAATCAAACCTAATATATGCATGTTTGATTCTGTTCATGTGCACCGTTAAACTAGTTTTTGGATCCTTTTGTAAAGTAACGTTCACTTCATTTTTTATTTCTATAATAGGATAAGATCCTTCATAATATTCGTTGTCCAATTTATGTGGACCATTACTATTTTTTAAGAGCCATTCATATTGTCCAACTTGAAAATTTTGTTCATTTATTTTTCTATCATAATATCGTTTGAATCGCTTTTTTGCTCCCTGAATTCGCGCTTCGACAGTTGATTCACTGATTAATAGCCTTTTCAACATCTCGTTTACCAATTGGGTATAAGTTAAGGGAATTCGGTCCTCAGAAAACTCCGACGGTATTCTTGCCCTCCTACCATAAATTATTTCGTGTAACGTTAGACCTGTGGATTCATGTACGGCGGTATTAAATAAAAACATGGCAAACGGGAGCCATTGATACCAATTTTTTTGACTACAATAATGCCTAAGATACTCAACAAAAGTATGATGGCTTCTTTCTAAAGCACCCAGGGACTGAGGGTGGTACGTTGTTGATCGGTTTTTGGCAAAGGAATGGCCCTAGAATATTTACTAAGACAATCCTGCCAGGTTAAAATGAATTTATTTCCCAAATAGATTTCCGGTAATGGCCCTACTATATCTAATTGTACCTTTTCAAAGACTCTAATATAGGTATCTGTTATTTACATTGGTTGCCTAGTCTTTATTCGCGTAAGCGTTCGTTTTTGACATAGTTCGCATGTCCTGGCATATTCGGCGATCTGTTCCTTCATACCCGGCCAATAATATTGTTCTCTAGTTCTTTCGTAAGTTCTTGTCTGTCCAAAATGACCTACCATAACCGAGTCATGCCCTTCTTCCATTATTCTTCCCATATCTGATTCTAGGGGAATTTGTGTTTCTCCTGTAAAAATATATGTTGTTTCACAATTTTTATCAAAATTATTTTTTATAGCCTGTTTTATGGAATTCCATAACATTTTGTCAAATCCATTCCCTTCTCGTGAAATATTAAACGTTTTCAATTTCATAGTTTCCATTGAGGATTTGAACATTTCCATTGCAGACTCAACATTTTTCATATTAAATTTGTCATTAAATTTTTCTTCCAAGAATACATTTATTATATAACGCCTCTTGTTCCTGATATAAATTACCCCACTTAAATTTTGTTTTTCAATTTTTAACTCCGGAATTTTTGTTAAATTTCTTTTGAATAATTCCCTTCCGACAGTGGTAGTTATTACGCAATCGCAAGACATGAAATTAATTATATGATCATTTCTTAACGATAACGAGTCTCTACATGTCGTGAAAGTCGGGTATTCCGGGTTTTTGGGGAGCTGAATCCTTCATTTCGTCGGACCCCTCTGTTGCCAATATCTTCGCCGCCCCCTATTTAAATTTATCAGTTTTACTCAAGAGTCAGTTTCGTTTTCGTCTATAAGTTTATTTCTGATCATTTCCATCCCTATTATTTCATCTTCTTGCAACTCACTATCACCGTCATAATTGATTCCTTCATTAACTCTTAAAAATCTTAGTGTCCGCTTTGAAGGACACATTTTTTCACTCTCTGGTGTCCGCTTTGAAGGACACCCTTTCTCACTCTCTGATGTCCGCTTTGAAGGACAACCTTCCTCACTCTCTGATGTCCGCTTTGAAGGACACCCTTCCTCCATGTCCGCCCGATTATGAACCTCGGGCAGCATAGGTTTGCTCTCACCTCTTTTTCTTCAAGATTCCTTTCAAAGAACCTTCATACACCCTCTGAGATAATCTCGTCTCTAAATTTAAATTATAACTCGATTCATCCTAGGAAGCTAGTAATGACTCTCCCCGAAAATTTGTTTTTCCGAATGCCTCGACGCCGCGATCCAGACTGTCCGACCAGATTTCAGTTAGTACTACTGATTCTTGTTCATCTTCATTTCGCATTACTTTTTCGTGGGCTTTACCGCTGGCAAGACAGTCGGGAGTGCAACCCCGAAGACACTCACTAGCAGTTGCTTTCCTTTCTATAGTTTCGTCAATTCTTGAATCTAAGATTTGTCCAGTACATGCTTTTGCAATGGGATATTCATGGTACAAGGGAAAAGGATCGGTCACAAAATCGTCATCAGGTGACTGGGCATGCATGCTTAGAACCCGATCGGGTTTCGAGAGAGCGCGTCATCATTGGCATTTACCTTTTCGGGCTTGTATCGAACCACATGTTCATATGCCTGCAATTTTATTTTCCAACGCGGTAATCCTGAAGCTCAGTGATCTGTTATTAAATAAATTTTTTCCCATACACATAAGGCCGAAATTGCTTTACCGCGAATAAAATTGCTAAAAGTTCCTTTTCTGTTGTATTAAACCTTAATTCCGCCCGATCAAAGTTCTAGATGCATATGCTATTGGAAGGTCTTTTCCAACGGGACCCTTACTGAGAACAGCACCTACTGCATAGTCAGAAGCATCAGTAGTGATTGAAAAAGGACGAGTAATATGTGGGTATTAAAGGATCGATTCTGAACATAAAATTTCTATTAATTTCTCGAAAGCTTTTTGAGCTTCTATTGTCCAATTAAAGAAACAATTTTTTTAAGATTTCAATAAGTGGTTTTGCTATAGGGACAAAGTTAGGAACAAATCGCCTGCAGCAACCAACTAGCCCTAAGAATTGCTTCACATTTCTGCATCCTTTTGGACGTGGAAAATTTCTTACGGCTTCTACTTTTTTTGGGTATGGTTTGACTCCCTCCCGTGAAATAATGTGTCCTAAATAGCAGATTTCCTTTCGAAGAAAGTGACACTTCTGGCTGAAAACTAACCCTGCGTTCTTGAGACGCCTCAGTAATTTTTCGAGTTTAATTTGATGTTCTTTCCAGGATTTTGCGTCAATGACAATATCGACCATACAACCAAACATGTCCACCCCCTGTAGTCCCGAAAGAACCCTGTCCATGAATCTTTGAAATGTACTAGGGGCATTTTTTAACCCAAACGGCATTGCAGTAAATTCATAATGGTGACGATCCGTACTAAAAGCAGTCTTTTCTCGATCGTCTGGATGTACTTCTATTTGGTGAAACCCCTGGGCCAGGTTCAATACGCTAATATATTGTGCTCCCCCTAGCTGGTCTAAAATACCTGTTATATTTTGGAGGGGATAAGAATCTCCTATTGTTTTTTCATTTAGTTTTTCGGTCGTCAATTACCATTCTCCAACGTTTATTTCCTGCCGAATCTTCCTTTTTTGGAACCACCCAAACTAGAGAATTATGTGGAATTATATTTGATTGTTTAACCGGGTTATTCGGTCGTCAAGTTCTGTAGTTGTCGTATCGTTCGAGTTTTGTTTGAGTATTCCCTTTTTTATGTCTGATTTAAATTCTTCTAAAATTATGGATGGAGCTGTAATTTCTAAGTCTGTGGTCGTTGTATTAATACAATAATTAAAATTAAAATAATTAATACAATACGTGAATGTTTCCATTTTGTGGTTTCACCAAATTTTCGCCTCAATATACTCCGGGTCCCGCGTTAATTTTTCTTTACGGAATTTTTTACGGTTAATTTTAGGAATTGTTTTGTTCTCCCCTTTAATTTAAGGATACTACTTTTTCTTTAAGTGACAAAAGGGAAGATTCCCAAATCATGTTCCAATATTTTATCTTTCAAATTTACTATTGCATCTTTTAAAAAAGGCATTCCAATCATTCCGTCTTGTACTATCGGGAAATTATTTGGTACCACCTGAAACGAGCACTTTTCTGTTCCTAACAGTAAATTAGTTTCTCCAAAAGTTTTTACTCCGTGAAAATGTATTCCAAATAATTTATATTTTTCAGTATAATCTATAACAGTATTGGATCCCAAAAATTTCATTTTAATTAAATTCAATTCAGCCCCAGTATCTACAATAAAATTTCCCACCTTATTTTTTAAATTTACAATTTTTAATTTTATTTTAGGAGAGTGTATTTTAGAATTGAAATAGTTCATAGTCAATATGACTCGTCTCAAGGGCGCCTCCCCTTCTTCACTAAGCCCAGCGTTGCGCCATTCAGCTGAGCTTGTTACCCTAGCCTCTCACGTTACATTTTTTCTCAATCATCCGATAATTCTGTATCGCCTAAAGTCTTTTTCCAGCATATTTTTGGAAAAATACCTTATCGCATTTTGCTGACAATCAGTAATATTTAACTAATAATCAGAGAAATTTTCACCGAATCGGGAGATCAGTATACAATTATTCATTAAAAATAACTATTTAAATACCCGTAACCCTCAAAAAGTTAAAATTGAAGATTTCTCAAAAAGAATGGGCAACCTGGTTTTAGTCCATAATGTTAGAAAAAAGGCGTATTACTCACTTTTAAGTATGTTGGTTAATTTGACTGTGATTTTTTTGCTACATTTGGTAGTTTACGTCGACCTGGGGTAGATGCAAAATGCGTAAAGCCCCTCTCCTTCTGGGGAAAGTAATATTTTGGGTGAAAATAACAATTCTCTGCAACGGAGAAATGCTCGGATACACGCAGTGAGCAGATGGATTACGAGAAGGAGAAGATAGGTGGCAAAAGCGGTCTTCAGACACATGTGCAAACTTATTTTTTACGCAGAACTCTGAAACTGACGAACTATTCGCGGGGGTCACTGCACATTCTAAAAACTGCCGGCTTTATTAATATAAACGACAATCCCAATTAATTACAGAAAAAAGTGTCCTCAAAAGCTCAAAATTGAGAAGTCCCGACGACGAGAACAAAGACAGAATATATGACGCATGAGACAGTCGTCAGCGACTCTCATACGCAGCCCAATTTTGTATACTACATGTCTTGCCATATTATCCAGCATTAGCTGTCGGCAAGGTAGTTTTCACATTGTAAATAAAGCGTGCAATAGAAACAAACAAGAAAAGAAAATTGAACTCTTTTTGGGTAAAGAAATATTGAGCTCATTTTTGGCAGATCTGTCTTCCGATTTACCAACTTTCCAAATACAGAAATGTATATACATGGTAAAAGAGGTTCGGGTGGAATTTTCGAAGTTTTTTATTTTTTTTTTAGTTTATACTCTCCTGATCAAAAAATCCTCATGGCAAAAACTCAAATTATGAACAGTTTTTGCGCTACAACGATTTCAAATTCAGATTTGGGTACATATTTATACCTGTGGAGTGGAATTTATCGCAGACTTTATTTCCACCCTTTGCATTGCTCTCGTGTAAGTTTATGCAGAAAAAGAATTGCAGGGACAAACAATGCAACGTGCAAAGCGTTCATACAATTGCATGTCATCGAGCATCAAACGCGAAATTCGATTTCCATTATCAAGAGGTGTTTGGTTGTCTGAATCGGTGATAAAAATAGCTCACTCAGTAACGCATAACAAACGCTACTTTCGTTTGAAAGATTGCATCCTAAGTTCATCGCAAAGCGCTTAAGTTGAATGGCGAGATAAAATAATCGATACCCAGCGTTGCTGTTTGGCTTTGATGCGATAGTTTAAGTCAAGTTTTTTTATGCTTATGCTTTTATGCTTTTATGCTTAGCGTTGAATTCAAAGTCGGAGCGTTGGAACGAGAAAAGCATTCCGTATAAAGTGTTTCAGACTGCTTGACTTAAACTAGCGAATCAAAGCCAAACAGCAACGCCAGGAGTTGACTTTGTTGCCTGGATGCTTTCTTAAATGCTTAGCATTGAAGGTATGATGGAAGCGTTGGCACGAAAGGAGGATTCTGTAAAAGGTACTTTAGAGTGTTTGACATTCAGACAACCAAACGCCTCTTGATAATAGAAATCTAATTTCGCGTTTGAAGCTCGATAACATGAAATTTTATGAATGCTTTGTGCGTTGCCTAAGCGCTTAGCGCATCGCCCGAACGCTTAGCGCTTATCACTTCCAACGCGATTACATCGCATTGTTCGTCCGTGCAATTCTTTTTCTACATAGACTTTCACGAAAGCAATGCAAAGGGTGGAAAAAAGTATGTGATATATTTCACTCCACAGGTGAAAATATGTACCAAAATTTGACTTTTAAATTGTCGTAGTGCAAAAACGGTTCATAATTTAAGATTTTGCCATTAGGAAATTTTTGATCAGGAGAGCATAAAATGAAAAATATTAAAAACTTTGACAATTCCACCAGGACCTTTTTTACCATGTATTCGGTGCGCGGTCCTTTATAAATTTATCAAGTTCAACATTCGAGATTTCTAAACTTGTGACTTTGCACAAATTTATTTATACACGCTAAATTCGCCAAATTATTTATTCCTCGTTCCAAAATTTCGGGACGACGAGACCCTTCGACTTCGAAAATAAAGATATACAATTTTTTCGAAATTACCCAATTTGAAATCTTAATATTCCAAGACATATTTTTTGTTGAAAATGTATTTATAAATCCCTCTCCATAGCTATCGCGGGACCTTGCAGCTGATGAGAGGGCTTAAGGTTCTTAAAAGCCACAGATCTGGAAAGATGAACTAGAGGGATTGCATCGCGAGGTGTAGCTGCTCTGGGGAACTGACGGACTCTAGTCTGTGGGACCTAACCTAAGGAGCAATCCATCCAGGGGGCAATAGCAAAGCCTCTTGGAATACCGTGGGCGCGACTTCTAATGCTCCCAAGCCAGGTTGTGATCGCCGTGTCAAGCACTGAATGGCACCAGTGTTAACAAATCCTTGAACAGCCCGGCGTGCCCCCCTCAGTCGGAGCGGACATGCCGGCAAGCAGGGCTCTGCAGGGGGTGTTCTTTTTTCCCCTAACTTCTCGTGGGCCAAAATGGATGACACACGAAAAACTAATAAAAATAATGAGATCGTTAATCTAGGATCCTCATTTAACCCACCACTAAAGGTGGACGGCTTCAGGGGGGCCAGCCTACCAGGAGCGGTGCAGACTTCGAACAGCGCTGACAAAGATCTTGTTCCCACTGTGCACAAAAAATGACAGCCCGCTAAGCGCGGCTTTCAAGCAGAAGTCAAGGAATCTAGCAGGGGGCCACGGCTGCAGAAGCATCATCTGGTGCAACTCCTTAGGCTCATTTTACGGGAAAGAGGAAGGACTCCAAATATAGGCTCCGTCGGGGGACAGAAGGGGCCGGAGATGCCCCGAGTTAGCCTATCAATGGTTAAGACGGAAAATTCCATGATGCAGATCAATTTGTACTACAGCAATAGCGCCTTGGCGGTTCTAACTAGACCATTTTCAGTAGTGTAGATAGGGATTACCCTAATCCAAAAGCCTTCGGTATACATGGAAAGACTTGAGAGGGTGTGGCTTCATATATAAGGGGCCGCGCGAAAAAGTACCAAGGGCATGCATAGCCGCCAAGGGTATGGATGTGATTGTGGTTCCTACCCAGCTGAAAATTCCTGTGCAGGAACCTGGGCAGGAACCTGACAGGTTCCTTTAGAGGTTCCTGCACAGGTTCCCGTACAGGTTCCTGTACAGAAACGTACGCAGGTTCCAGGTACACCGGTTCCTGCCGCGGATCCTGCGAGGGAACCTGTGCAGGAACCTCCCAAGGAGCCTGGGTATTCAAATACCTGTAAAGGTTCCTGCATTATCGTGGATGTTGCTGCAAGAAATTCCCTAGGGAGGATCCTGTGCAAGTGGGACACATTTGCAAAAAGTATCTACGAAGGATCCTGTACAGGTTCCTGTACAGTTCTGGTTTCGCCGGTAGCAGGTACTAATATTAAAAATTGTTCGCGCGCGAACTGTCGAACCTTGGCAGTGAAAGTCCTACCAGATGTTATTTAGTCAATCACACACGGGGGGGTATTCAGCAGCGCACAGGAGAATATATGTATATTATGTACATGTTTGAATAATTTTTGTGGGGGGGGGGGCATGTACCTCCCCTCTGGCTACGGCCTTGGTCACTGGTATCACTTCAGTATAAATTGCACTGTCAACCAGTGAAATATCACTGACTGCCAGTGATTCAGTAAGAGCGAAATCTATATTTACCAATTGAGAAGTCTCAATGGCAATCAATGAGAATTTCACAATGGTAATCAGTAATATTTCACTGGTTTTAGATGAAATTTTCACAGCGGTGTTACCAGTGACCTACTTCTGGCTACTTGAACCAGTGCATCTCACTGATTCAGTTGGCACCGTTTGGTGATGCAATATAGAAACGAAAATATCGATATTCACAACAATCAAAATATTGGTATCTGTTTGAAAATAGCGATATTCCGATATTTTGATACTGATATTGCATCACTAGGTCCGGCAGCTGCTGGGACTCTGATGGTTGTTACAAGTTAAATTTACTCAGATGGTCTCTGATCGTTCTTCGTCGACACCGAATATCTTTCTCCTTTATTTTGCTTGAGATTGATCAAACTTCTCAGTACAGAATTGTGTTTCGAATTTATCGGTAATGAGCTGTAAGATAAAACTATTAACTCATGTTTTTCAAAAAGTGGACTCGGATCGTTTTTCCCCACAACCCTTTTAATTGAAACTTCGCTAAGTTGAATTCTAGAATCAACTCTTTAAAATGAGATTAAAAACATTATAAAATATATACTAGTTCCCTGTCCGCCTTGGGCACGCTTCCTCATTTTTTAAATGAAATTCGAGAACCCGTAAATATTTTATTATGCTTTTGTTATCAGTTTAAGCAGAAGATTTGAGACTTTAATTAGACAACGTTTGAATGTTTTCATTGACTTCCCTAAAGTATGCAGGGAGCGGAAGTCAAGAATCGAAAATTGATCAAAAACGGAAAACATGTCGATCTTTTTGACAGGCTATCTCGGCCCCTATTTATCGAACTATTTTTCTAAAGGTTTTTCTAATATCTTTCGAACTTAATTTTTTTAGGAGTTAATCACTGTTCAAGGGCAGCCTATTTTCAATTAGATTTCTGTAAGTAAATTCACAATTTTCACTGGTAGTTTATGTCCTCTACTGAATTCTGCAATGAAAAATCTAATAATAATCTCTAATTAATCTTAAAATTGATAACGCCAAATCATTTTATTTTTTATTTTTCTTGAAATCAAGATTTTCCCATGTGCGAAATTCGATCGGATGCCACAGATTGACCATCGGCCCAAAGTTGGTCCTGCTTTGGTAATCGATCTACGGTAACCAGAGTTGAGCCGACTAAGGTGTTTTTAAGCTGCCATGGTCCCACCGATGTTGACAACTGACATCGGCCGCGGGCGAAAGGCCGACGGTCGGCCCAATTCCGGCCCAACTTTTGGGCCGACCATCGGATGAACTGTCGCAGATTGGTCGGTACGACCGCAAGAATGCGGTCAGTCTGACTCTGGATACAGCAGTCGGTGCACCCGGCGGTAGGTCAAACCTTGGCCCGAGTATGAGCGGACCGTCGGATAAACTCTGGTTTGTTGTTTCAAAAAGACCGTGGAAGTACGGTCTGCCCGACTCTGCGCAAGAGATGGCCCGACCGTCGGCATAACATTGGCTTGTACAAGTCATCATGATGCATCCGACGGTCGGTCAAATCTCGGGCCAAATATGGGCCGGCCGTCGTATATAATAGGGTTCATTATTTCAAAACGACCGAAATTTGGGTACGAATAGCTGGATTTTTGTGTAGACATACCCATATTCGTACCGAAATTTCGTTACACGTAGACACTTCCTTTTTTTTTAAGAACAAAATGCTAAGCTCCATCTTTATGATAAATTGTAAATGGTCCGAAAAATTTACATTTGATGTAAATCTTAATCGTTTTACAATAGTTTGAAACATCTGGAAAGCAAAACTTTACAAGAAAGTTTAACAAAATTTGTTATTAAAAAGATTGTCGCAGTACGCGATAAAATGTTCCATAGATGCAAATCTTAAATGGTCATTGAAAATTACATTTTATGTCATTATCAAAAGTTGTGAAATGGCCTAAAACGCGAAAAAACAAAATATTACACGAAGAAAAATTAGTCAAAGTGGACGCCAAAAAAAAAAATTGTTTGAAAAAAAATTGTTTAGAAAAAATTTTTGATAAGAAAAAAAAAATTTAGAAAAAAATGGTTTAAAAAATACTCGCATTTAATTATTATTCACTTCTTGAACACCTATTTTTTGTATTGCCACCTGTGTAGTACGAACCTTCAAAAATCAAAGTCAATCCCACATTGTTGTCCAAGTTTGGGCAGACATCATCTTAATATATGGCCCATATATGGGACTAAATGTCGGGCCGACGTTGAGAAGTCAAAGACGGTTGACCGTTATCATTAAGCTGGTTTGCCCGACCAGTGGCGCACAAAGATGGACCGACCGTCCGACGTTTGGCCCGACCGTGGGCCGACGGTCAATTCGCACCCGAGTTAGTAGACAGGCTTTTTTTGAAAAAAGGGTTCAATTATCTCTCATTTTCAATTCATTGTTGAACACTTCAAATAAGAAACTTGTCAACTTTGAAAACTAAAGCACAGTAAAAATGGATGCTTAAAATTGCATTGAATAATTGGATCAAATTCAGTAAAATTTGTGTGTAATTTGTGTGTAATTCCTATTTTTTTATCTGAATTATTATAATTTAACGCTATTATTGAAAACTGAAACACAATATTAATGAATTGAAGTTGTTCATACATTTTCAGTAAATTTATATTAGTTTCTAAAGGTTTTTCTAAAATTTCTATAAATTTTCATACATTTCAACAGTCTTGTATTGTTTTCCACCCTATTACGGAAATGAATTTTTTTGCCCTTTAACATCATGAGTACATTTTATTTGATCTTATATTATGAAAAACAAAATAAAAAAATTTGGTTTCACAAGTTCTACACTATAGGGAGAATCACAAATATATTATAAATATAAATAAACTCGTTCGGTTCAAGCCTCATTACACTGCTTGTGTTACGTACGAGATAATAATTGTTAATGTTAAGAACCTGTGAAAGAGCTTTAACTATTACATAATGTATCAGAGGTTCCAGCTGCCAAATTATTTTATTGATTTGTTTAATTTTGTGGGATCGTGATTACTATCTTATTAATTCAAGAGGTTGCCTTTTTCTGCTACACTGTTACCCTTGAATGTCAATGATGAAAAGGATTTTCTTTTGACTAAATGACGCACAGAATCTGTTTAATTTTAATTTATTAAAATATAAATTAATTAAATATATAAAAGATTTTAAAATTTCAAAGAAATCAAGAAGACAAAGTAATTTCACATTTGACTTACCCTAATTTATAGCTATCGCCACACTTTATTTGCCAGAGAGAAGGAAGGAGCGGGCAAGTATTAGGATTCTCGTTTTTGGGATAGGATTAACTTGTCAGCTTCAAACCTTCTCCTGGACCGTCGCACTTCGTAGGACTGCACTGGGCCCGATTCGACGTTTTTATTCTGGGTGCACTAAACTTATTTTCAGAATCAACACATCCTTCACGATGGGAAACGATCTCTGTTGGGTTTGAATTAAAATGGCGAAACGTCTATATATCGTGATGCCATTTGAATTCGCGTTCTGTCTTCCGTCGACTAAAGATTCGAAAGTGGTGTACGTCCGTTCGTAGATCTGTCTGGGTGAGTCAATTAAATTTCTCAAATTAGGTCCGATGATGCCGTCATTCGATGCCGTCTCGGTTGTTCCGAATTTTATAGAAATGTGGGTCCGTTGGTGCCGTTTGAAGGGCAACGTCCGTTGATATAAATAATCAAAAATAACGGGTCGGGTCGGTGGTACCGTTTGAAAATGAAGTTCCTGGCCAACAACTAACTTTAATTATTAATGACAGCGCGGTCCTGCTCAGTTACTCGTCGAGTGCTGACGAGCAAGAGAAACCGTTTTTTTTTCTCCGGATTCCTTAGTAATTCTAGTCGGTACGAGAAGTGGTAGAGAACTGCCCTGAGAATTTTGAGTATGACCGACTCGAAGGTACGAGTGCATAGGTGAGGTAGGGAATTTTTGCAAGCATTGCTAATTTTGATTGGACGGTCGTTGTCAAGCGACAATTTGGAAAGGAACCATGGAATTGGAACCATGGAGTATTGTCAATCGCTGACTTCTGAAACAATGCTGACTCTCATAACGTGACTTAGAGACCCGTTTGATTTCTCTAATTTAATATATTTAAATTATAATTTGAATTTTATTGACTATTGGTTATCAATTGTTTCCAATTTAGTTTACTTATTTCAGTGGTTTATAACTGTCCATTATCTTCACTTAATAAGTTTGAAAATATTGCGTAATAGTAAGAAATTGCTAATTAGGCAACGGTGATTCAAATGTTATTATTGAGGGTTAATTATTATAGGTGAGATGAGCTTTCAAAATAAATCGTTTGTTTACATAGGAAGGACGTTGGAAGATAAGGAAATGCACTCGCACCGCAAGCGAATCGTTAGGTGTAGTAGTGCATAGGTATAATCGTCAAATGGTGTCTGCATAAGTACTCTCCTTGCAATGATTCGTATTGTCGTCTTCTCTCATTCCTTTTCTGTGGTTCTCATGTCTTTCTATCTTACTGTAACTTATTGGAATGGGTGAAGAAATGTTCATGCTGGCTTATATTTTAATAATGCTTATTTACGTTGCATATATCTTCCTGGAGAGTTGAATTTAGTTTTGAATAGGTTGAATACAAAATTTAATTAGACACCAGGACGTTTCGTAACACCTAGGATTCAGGAATTTGTGTGTTAATGATTAGGAAAGGAGGCATAGGAGAAGGGATAGACTTGAGATCAATCTAGGAGTAGCATGATGTTTATTCAAACAATATACTTCTCTCACAACACCGCACTGACCTGAGTCCCTGATCATTCTCTTTAGCAAACACCCCAGGTGGAAATAAGTTTCACCAATTTTTCGAAAATCGCGGTTCGCACATAAACACACAAACTGACAATAAGCCAATAGGAGAATTCATACTCTTCATTCCAACCATATCTACTAAGCAAAACTGCCACATGGGCCCATAAGTACTCAAAAATCTTTTGTTTCAGACACCTAACACACCACAAGCACTCATATATTTAGATATATTTATATTCGTTTGAGAAATTGTCTAGAATGGCGACTTTCTTAAATTTTTCGGTCTGATTCTTTCTTGCATATCTTTTTTTCTGTACCCTAATACAAATTTATAAGGAGAAGCTGGACATAAATTATTATATTTTAATAATAATTAAAAAGATGGATAAAGATTAATCTTGTTATATAAAATATTACAATTTTGAGCGCGCTCAGGGCTCACGACTGTTAATTCTCGCGCTTCGCGCTCGATACTGTATTTACTTCGCGCTACGCGCTCGGTATTTGTGTTATCCTCACATTTGTGCACAGACCTTTTAAAATTAAAGGTCAAACCACCGACAACTGTAATTTGGTGATTGTGAATTCTCTTTTGTTAAAGCTCCTTCGGCTTTAACGAATACATTCTGATAAAGTGTCTCGTGCTTCGCACTCGATTATGTCCAAAATGCTAACTTTTCTACATTAGGTTCAACACTGTTATATCAAATGTATATTATATTGATTTCTGTACCTCAGCCTGGGATTGCTAACGCAGATATTGTACTATGAAGTACAAATTTTATTTATCATGATTACTTTAATATTTTTTTCTTAATTTGCAGTAAATTTTATCCTCAACTACCCAGAAAAATGTATCATTTCAATAAATTTATATTATTAAAATTAACAACATCCATTGATATTGAAACAAATGTATTTGCATTGTCATGTTTTTTTAATTAGAAAGAGTGTGCATTCTATCAAAAAACAATTTTGTTATTAAACATTTTATTGCGTCATTTCTCAGAAAAAAATTTTTTGTTAATATTATTTTTCACAATTGAAACAAAAATTACGCGTCTTATCACAAAATAATTAATGAAAAATTTGTAGCTCTTTTCTGAGTGAACTACTTTGGTCTTAATTTTTTTCGTGGTTTGTGTCGTTTGTCAACAAATTTAATTGATTTATTCTTAAGTCCGTTTTTTTTACAAATGAGACAAAAACTACGTGTCCCATCAAAAAAAGATTATTAAAAAATTTGTGGACCTTTCTTGAGTGCACAATTTTTGTCCGTTCATCTTTTTTCGTATCTTGTACAGTTTGACCGCAAAATGAAATTTTTTATTTTTCATTATTTTTTTGTGCGATAAAAATTAGAATTTTTGATTTTCCAAGAAAATTTAAAAAAGTCTTATAACAATATTGTAGGCTGTTCAAAAAGAAATGTTTTTTTTTTACTTCTTTTCGTATCGTGCGGTGGTTTGCTTAAAATGTTCATTTTCGTTTATTTTCTGGAATTTTTTGAATGCTATAACTCCATTGATTTTTATTCAATCGAAAAAATAATTGGGATAAATTGTTTTTTTTTAGTACTATAAACCCTTGTAAATAGAATTTTTAAATTTGAAAAAAGTGGTCTCAAAAATTTTGAAAAAGCACTCACTTTTTGATTTTTAATTTCAAATGGCTGGCTTTCACCGTGATCCTTAACTTCTAAATACGTATCGATTTAATCCGGGATACGAATCCCGTAGCCTGTCCCATACAGCACTCCACTTGTGCCCAAAAAAAGTTTTTGGTTGTTTTGTAAAATTGGCAAAGATGTAGCCTCCAGAAGCCACGACCACGATCGTTCACAGAACGATCGATCCCGGCGCGACCGGAAGTAAGACGTCATCCGAATCGTCACTTCCCACAACACCAGAAGATGATCCAGTCGGGAGATCACTGAACAAGTATTACTAAATTAACGAAACACTGACTTTGAATTAAAGGACTCAAATACCGAATTGTCTAAATGAAGCATAATTGATTTTAAATCGTAGCACGAACCGAAGTGGCTACATTAGCCTACACTTTAATTGAAACTGAACAGAGCAGAAAAAGGGTCCAAGCCTGCTCAGAAAAAGAAGACTCACGCAACTACCTGAGTTCCCACAAAACGACAAGGCAGTGCTCGAAACTCAAAAACAGTGGGAAATCATGTTATGATGAAAACATATGATGAAAACATGTTATGATGAATGAAACCTGAAGGTCAATCAAAAGAGGAACAATGACATCAAACAAAATTATTAACATCCCGCCTGCCTCGTTCGCTGAACGAAACAAATTCCACGTACGAAGGTCAAGAGTTTAGTGTTGCCCGCCATGACGCAAACAATAAATTTCCATGTATAAGTAAAATTGAGTTCCGCCAGCCATGGAGCACAATTGGCCGCATAGAGTCAGCGCACGACAGGTAATTAGCTCAATTTGACGATGGGACGATTGTAGGTTCCAAAGGAAGTTTTAACCGTGGCAGATCGCACAAGTTCATCCTGTCCGGGATTAAGATTGGTTACATGTCCTTAAAAGCCATGGCCTACATCGAAGTAGAAAAGCGTCGACTGTCGACTGTCCCTTGTCCATTTTGATGATTACGTTTCGGCACAGTCCATTTATTTTTGATGGAAGTGTACGAATGAACTCCTATGATCAGCGGTTCCAAAACTGGCCACGCATTGCTTGGATAAGACGTCAGTAAGTGACATTGTGCATTGCAGGTTCTCTGTGAGAAAGGCACTCGGACGTAAGCTACAGCGGCAAAGTTATGCTTGCTGGCATCCAGAAAACCGTGGATTACTATTCTGTTTTTATTATTCTTATCTCAGCAGAGACTCTCCTAAGGTGCGGATACAGGCTTGTCGAAGACGGAGGCGGACGATTATATTTGCCCGTGTTGCCAGTGAGCCGTAAAGATCAGCGTCTAAGAGCACATCAATGGGTTGGTGTACAATGAACTTTGGATCCACTAAGGGAAGCCCCAGGATCTGATGCCAATCCCGATCCGCAAATTTCTCCAATGGAGCGATCACATGAAGATCGCGAAGAACAAGAGCATTCACTTTGACAAGTAACAATGATTGCCGAGATTTGGGAGCAAGGGCCACGCGTCTAGGAGCAATCTCGATTGGTCTATTTGTAACTGTTCGAATGAAAATATTGATCACCAGTTGTGGTAAACCAAGACCTGAACAAATCCGCGGGACAAAGAGCTGGTCACAGAGCCAAGGTCGAGGAGGGCTTGTTCAAAACTGATGTCCATTCGAGGGCTGTACAGCGATTTGTGCTGTAGCAAGCAGAACTTGTCAGAAAGAGGCCGAATAATAGGATTCCGAATACAACCGAACTTTATTAGTGGTAGAGGGATCCAAGTCCTCAGTCGAAGGCTTTCTACGAGTCATGTCTTCATGAAGTGTGAAATGATGCTGTTTATAGCATAGACGGTAAGCAGCCTTCGAAGGGCAGTTACGATTCCTATGTCCCATCTAGTGACAATAAAGGCATGAACGTAGTCGAATCGCAGTTTGATACCTCTCAGGAGCATAAGGCCCATGCCACTCTTCAAAATGACCGATGAAGTGGTTCAGGTTACATGCAACACAAGAGGAATGGACAGATGAAGTTAAGAACCGCGATTTCATTTTTGAGCCTGGCGAGGCGTTCTAGGCTGTGGCTGTGGACCTGCCCCTAGATTCACTCATTAGCGTATACAACGTTGCGGCAGCCACAATTGCTCGAATTCGCTGTTGTAGGCACCCTTGAATTTCAGAAACGTGAGAAGATGGTTCTTTGTGTGTGTGATCGAAGTCATCAATTACAATTTTCCCTTCAAAAGGTCCATGACTCTCATGATGAGACAAGTCCACGAATCTTTATGAATTGTGCAACGTTTGTAGACCTGCAAACAATCTTAATGCCAAACAGAACGCCAGTCAGGAATTTTCATTTTGCGGACATGGAACAACAGAAAATGAAAAGGCAAGAAAGAGTTTGAACCTCTATTGCAATGCCGAGACCTCAGAAAAGGCAAAAGTTAGCTTGTCAAACTTTAATTAAGATTTAGGCAAAGATGAGTAACACAACAACAGGACAAAAAATTTATAATCCGTCATTGTCAATAAGTTACTCATGCTTGAGAGCCTGTCTTGAGACGTTTGCAATATTGAGAACGATCACACAGTCAGTGAGCCAGTTTGTCATGCCCGAGAGCCTGTCTCGAGGCGTTCGCAATGTTGCAAGGAATCCATCAGCAGTATGGTTGTCATACCTGAGGGCCAGTCTCGAGACGTTTGCAATGTTGAGAACAATCGTACAGTCAGTGAGTCAGATTGCCATGCCTGAGAGCCTTTGTCGAGGCGTTCGCAATGTTGCAAACAATCCATCAGCAGTATGGTTGTCATGCCTGAGAGCCTGTCTCAAGACGTTTGCAATACCTATATACCCATCCACACATCACTACTTTACCACCGAGCAATTTACGCCTACCCCGAAAGGGAAACGGCTTAATGATATAATAATAATAATTAAAATTAAAAATGATTCAAACGAAACGAGTTTTATACAGCAATACGTATTCAATAGCATTTCGGAAAAAAATGCAATTGGCACGCATACACAAGAAAGTCCGTTTTTGACAGTTTAAATAACACGTGAACTCGCTAAATGCAATGTCGCGACACGCCGACACGCGCGGACTGGACGACTGGACAGGAGGTTCATATTTTGGCCGCATGGAGCGCTCTAACACTGGTTGAATCTATCATTTGGCGCCACTGTTATATTCAGTAACGCTGATTTAGTTAAGTCCCTTACTGGTTCGCTCAGTCAAAGTCGGAAAATTACTGGTTCACCAGTGATAATTGAAATACTGAATACACCAATGACAATTTCACTG
Source organism: Andricus grossulariae (assembly GCA_011634705.1). Taxonomy (NCBI): domain Eukaryota; kingdom Metazoa; phylum Arthropoda; class Insecta; order Hymenoptera; family Cynipidae; genus Andricus; species Andricus grossulariae. Next base: position 2,844,253 of record JAABKJ010017545.1, read on the forward strand.
GTTCAGTTTAAGAGAGCACGAGGTTATTTTCTAATTTAATCAAAGTTGTGGTTTTTTTATGAAAATTTTGCATTTATTCATTTTTGTTTATTATGCTGGTATTTTGAAGAAAAAAAATTTCCCTTTCTTCAACGAAAAATGTATTCCTAAATATTTTTTATTTTAATAAAATCCAACAAAAAAAATTGGTAATAATCTTTCAATAAATAAAATCAGCCCTTGGTCATTAGGATTGGATAAGAATTTATTGTAGATGTTACCTAAAATTGAAGCTAAAACACCTAGATCCATATAAATTTTATTAAATAAACAATTTCAACAATTAACATTGGTTTTATTTTCTTTGATTTTATAAATCATTTCAATGATTGCTCAATTTTAAAATGGACTGTACTCAGTGAACATCCTCAGAGAAAAAATATTTTTTAAATTTTTTATATAATAAAATTATCAATGGTATAAGCAACGATTAGTCAATATAATATGTTATTTATTGCCAAGATTTCAGGAAGAATGAAAATCAATTTACTACTGAAATTTGCTTAACGGATCACCTGTCTGGATAGTTTCGCTGAGTTTGATTAAATGAGCTAAAATAGTATCTAGAATCGATTATGTATGCAAATTTCGATCATTTTCCAGGCTCTCGCTTCTTTTATGATTTACATATTTACAAAGTATTTTTCTGGTGAGTGTGCTTAGAGGACTTAGAATTCGTATGGTAGAATATTAATTAATTTCTCAGGGGCGCGATTTCATTAGCATCTTTTGAGCGGCTTACTAGAACCGCATTCACTAATACGACTTAATCAACAACGTTTGTAGATGCCGCGCGCTCTCGACAGAATCATTACATGAAAGTAAATAATACATTTTATGAGACTTAAGTAACTTCATAAGTATCAAATTTTTTAATGTATGTGCTTTTTAAATTCTCCTTGTAACTTTAAATCATTGGGTCATCTATAAAATTATGGAAGTCAAAAACTTCAAACTTTCTCCTTAATTTGATAAATTTGTAAGAATTTCTTGTATATATTTTCTATTTGAAGCAGGTATACAACTGTCCCAATTTAACATGTACGTCACCATACCCAATTTTCAAAATTGAAGCATTTGTAATTGATTAATTGCAAAATTAAAACTGGTACCATTTGTACAACATCATTTTCAAAATCTAAAAGTAGGTGACTTTCTAAATTTGATACGATAAACGAAATATATTTGTGTAAAAGAGATTTTCATTTTTTTATAAAACAGAGCAAAAATAAGCTAGCTGTTTTTTCTCCTTATTAAATAATAAAAATTGCATAATTCTTCTCTCTTCTTTGGTTCCGTGTCTAAAATCAAGTGAAGAAAGAATGAAAGGAAGGACGTGAGATTCTTGTGTGAGATGTGTTGGTACCGCTATCGAGATTTCTGAGAATCCAACCGGAAAGAACAATAAAAATAATCACTTCAACAAACTGAATCCAGACTCGTTTGCTAGATGTAGGTACGAACATGTGGCTTTCTGCAGTTCTCTAATGACATCTAATTGCTTTCCATGTCTCTGCACAAAAAATGCCGCCTGATTTCGAATAAACGCGAAGGTGTCACTAATTATTCCACAAGGACATTAATGAAGACATATTTAATTGCACGAAATCCCGTATACTGCGAATTATATGCTACAATGTTGCAGAGTGTTTAATTATTATTGTTTCAAGTTAAGGTAACATTGAATTAATTTAATTGTCATTCTTTTAATATTGTGATTATTAAAAAAACAGAAAAACATCATGGTTCAATAAAAGAAAATTATAAGTTCGGTTACTGATCCAACAAAAAAAAACAATTTTAACAAAGAAGTTCAAACTTTAACCAAAAAAGATTATTTTCAAACAAATAATGTGATAGTGGATATTTCAACCAAAAAATATTTTCAATTTTCAATAGAAAACAGCTGAATTCAATAAAAATTCGAATTAAAAAATATATATATTTGAATTTGGATGACTTTTTAACAAAATTGTTGAATTTTCAACTAAATAATAAAAGTACCAACTAAAAATATAATTATCAGGAGGAAACAACTAAAGAAAAGAAATAGAAACACAATGCAAGTAAACTAATAACAAGAATATTATATCAGGATGGCCGCAAAACCTTATTTTTTAAATTCTCTAATTTTTCCCTGACCATGAATATTCAAAGACCAGAATCTTAATCTTTTAACATTTTTCAACATATATAGAATCTTTTATAAACGGAGCACAACAATTTCAAATTTTCAAATTTATTATCCTTGACAGTTATTTAAAGTGCCTCTTATAGAAGTTCCTTGACTTTTGCAAGATTTGTTTCAAAATCTCTAACTTTCCCAGCCCAACAAAATTCCCTGACTTTTCCCTGATTTCCACGTTTTGACCTAACCTACGGCCATCCTGATTTAGATGTTTCCTTCCAATAATAACTGTTATTGTGGATTAGGAAAAAGGCCAAAAAATAAGATTTTGCCCACCACATTTCAAGATTGCGAAATGATTCTATTTTAATTTCAAGTCACGATACATATTTCTAGGAAGATTTATTTTCTTGCCTAGTTCGTTTACCAGAGATATTGTTCCTTCAAAACGCCACAACTTTCCTGAGTTCGTACTAATGACGGGAAGAGGGCAATCTTTAGCCATCTGTCGATCCAGGTTCTCTTCCACGAGGTGCAAGAAATCCTTCCTTTGATACAAGAATAAGAATAATGTTTATATCAATATTAAACGAAAAAAAAATTCAGATTAATATTTAAATTCCTTTATCCACCATTGTTGTAACTTAAGCATACAAACAAAAATTTAAACTTAAATACATATAACTTAATTCCAATTTTACAGCAAAATTTGTAATTCCAATTATTTGCAACTTAAACTTATTTATCGTTCTATAATTTCTCAGGAAATTGTTTAACATTGAATACGACTTCGGTGATTGAACGAGAATCATTAAACAATTACAGACGTCCAACCGGCTAATTTTCTGGAGGTTTTCCATAATCACCTATATTGAATCACCTGTATACAATTTTTTATTTTTATTCATATCTTAATTTCTTTATTTTCTTTTTAATTCTGAGGTATTGGGTTGACACTTCCCCAATTGTAGTAACATTTCCCTAGTTTCTTTATTTAAAACGATTTCTGGAAAGTTATGTACTCGAGTATGTGCTAGTATCTTGCAAAAGTTATTGAGTCTAATGGGGCATATATTGTTGATGAAACATGAAATGAAAATAAATAAATAACTAAATTTCGAAACACTTGGGAGTGTCTCATTATTTTCTTACCAATCCAATAAAATTTCATTTCTCATGAATAAAATATTTTCGCTATGATTGCTTACAAATTAGAATTGCTTTAAAATTTGTATTATTGCCAACTTTGAATCTTTTAAAAATTGATTTATTTATAATTCGGATGTATTAAAATCGGGTCTTTTTCAATTTTAATGTTCAAAACTAGAACAGTTTTAGAAATTTCATTTATATTAACATTTAGAAACAATAGTTTAAATTTCATTTCAAAATTGAAATGCTTTTAAAAAGCAATATCGCCTTAATTTTTCTGTATATACAAATTTTGGAAGTAACTTAAGTAAATTTGGACGATAATTACCGTGTAAATAGTACATTTTTTAATAACATACCAAAACTTAAACATATGTATGAATTTATAAAGCGATAAGCAAATAAAGAAATACAATTCCTTGAAAGCATTCGAAGAAATGCTAATCTAAAAATATTCGCACACCAATGACAGAAACTAAAGCGAATGCATACCTTGTAATTGAACTGCAGTTGCTATCAGACCATAATTATTAAAATTATAGATTGACATATAGTATTTCTAGAAGAAAAATTCTTGAACTACTTAAAGAATTGTTATCATTTTTTACGGTCTCATTTAAAAGGGTATTCTTACAATAATTGTAGCCTGTGAATTTTACGGTGTGTATTTTATAGTTTATCCATCATAAAGTGCAGTTTTTCTGAAGGTGCACATTACATTAAGTGCATTCGAACTCGAGCATGGGAGTGCACGTGCCGATTTAACTCAAGTTTAGCATATTTTAGATCCGTTCTGATTTCAGAGCGAGTAACACTCCTCACGCTTGAGCGATTGTCTTGACAATGCCGATTGCTCGCAATCTAAAAAGTTACTAGACGTAAAAGCGACGGAACAGTGCTCTCACGAGATAAGTTTTTCCAGCTAGGAAATTGTCGCTTGAAGGCAAAAACAACTCGCCCTTTCACACACTTTGCTGCAAGTATTTTTTTTTTATCTCAAGTACGTCAACTATTTCGCAAATGTGAAAATGTAAATATAGCGCTTTTTGCAGATAAAGTAAAGATTTTTAACAACACTTGTCCTAATGAATTTTTGAAAAAAATCATCAAATCGGTGAGATTTTATGAAGGAAAATGTCATGATAATAATTTGATGTTATTGCAAAACCATTTTAAAACTGATAAATTATATATCCGACAGGTTTCACACTGAGATAAAAGGTTTGTCTTGCCGAAAAAAATTTTGATGGTATTTTTTTTAGGACCGTTTGGTTACGCTCAATAAAATTTTGCTGTTGGCAGAATAGAACATTTTGATTATTAAAGAAATATATTTTGTGGAATTAACCATATTTTTGTATAAGAAAAACAATTATTTGTTGGAAGGAACAATATGGGTTTGTTGACAGAAAATTGGTATTTTGTAGATATAATAAAATAACTAATTTATTTGAAAAAACGCTTAAGTTGGAAAATTGATTTGATTCAATAAAATGTTATCGATTCGCAAAGAATTTGCCAAATTAAACACAATTCAATTTCAATAGGATAATCCTATATTACAGACGAAATTGTGAGTAACCAAAGGACTTCTCAAATTAAATGCATTTTACTGAAGCAAAGCATTTTCTCTTCTTTTAGATTTGGTTTTATTCGGTAAAACAATATAAAGAAGCTATGTTCGTTACTTTACATTTTAAAATAAAATCGGGGAAAGTCACTATAACCACTGTTACTTTCTATAGGAATCGAACTCTGAACAACAGACATTTTAAATTCACAAAATAGTCGTAGCATTTCCCCAAAGAAAGAGCTGATATTAGTAACGGGGGCCGTATTTTATTAAAAACAGCTTCAAAAATTCAGAAAAGCCATATTAAAAACTAGGGCTTCAATCGTCTGCGTATGCGCCGTTGCATGTTTGGTACGAGCAACTGAATTCTTTGGTACAAGCATAAAACGATAGTTAACAAAAAAATGTCTTTGAGACAAATAAATGATTTTGTTACACCAACCACTTTTTTAGTAATCACGACCAAATTTTTTGCGCAAAATGAACAAAAAGCACTCAACAAAATTATTTTCTTACCGTAACTTTATTTTTTTCTCTCAGTGCACATTATGAAGGGCAAATGGTTAAAGAAGGTATCGCACCAACATTTTTAGAAAAGGACAGAAAATACACTTTAGCAAGTCCATCTTGCCCATCTGGAGTTTGTACATATTTTGTTTAAATAAATGGAATTTGATTAATTTCTAACTTAGAATGTAATTGAGAACAGGGCTTTAGCGTCCTAGCTATACCATCAAATAAGGCTACTCAACCCCAGTTCTCAATTACATTCTATCTTAAAAATGAATAAAATTTTTTCTTTGTCAATAAAATACACACTCAAATAGGCAGGACGAACATGCGCTGATTTATTTTCTGTCGTTTTCCAAAAATCTCCGCGCGATATCTTATTTAGTTTGAAAATACGACGGCTGACAATAAATACATAGGACAGTCGGACAATCATGACTTTATTAGTAAATCTATAAAGAGGAATTCCATGAAGCTAACCCCTATTGATAATATAAGTAAATAAATTATCAATCTACAACCATTTATAGCCTACGGCTTCCTTCTTTTTCCGATTTGCAATTTCGTACCAAATTGAGCGTTAAAATGCAAATATTTTTGCTCTTCCATGAATTTTAAATTAGAATTGTATGTGGTATGAGTGGATGCTCCGGCTAGGTTATTCTAAGCATATATGGTTGTATATTATAGTTATGGTTTAACTCATTTTGTATTTTTAACACGTAATTGTATGTAATAGACAGTATACTCTCAATAAACGTACATATTTCACTTTGTAAAATGTCATAAAGACTTGTCAATATTTCTCCTATAATATATAATTTTACAAGACTGACATTTTATTTTAAAAATTGAAAGTATAGTTATAACACATAAAATTATCTTCTTATTTGTTATGTAAACAAGAAACTGTACATTTATATCATAAATAATTAGTGAAATGTGCCTTCACTGAATCAAAAGTGAATCAATCAATTTTCATTTTGTTAATAACTTCAAGGCAGTATTAAATTTAAAAGTTTTGTTTGTATTTCTTTTATTTAACAGTCCGGCTAATTATAATAGACTATGTTAAATTCAATTTTGATTACTGGATTTCAAGATACAATATATCCTTGAATATTAAGAAGTTAACTTAAGTGGATTTATCATACGTTTTTTCGCATACTCGTCAATTACTGTTTAGTTTTCTATAGTATTGGAAAAAATACATTATTTAATTATTTGTATCCTGGAAAAACTTACTTCTATTTTCACACTAATGACCTGTATTGTTTATGAAATTGAAAGCTTCAATCACAGTATTGAATAATTTTACAGAATTTTTTAGTTTGACAAGGACCCCGCGCAAAATGTATGGAAAAAGCCTTTCGGTGAAATTGTCTCATTGCGAATTTTGTTTAGCAATATAAGCATCACCTGAAGCATCAGAAACCTGTTCAACAAACTTTAACCGAAGGGCTTTTTCCATACATTTTGTGCAGGGTCCTTCAAATTTTTTTATTTTTTTTCAATAGTCTTGGAACTATAAAAAGGATTTTGAAATTTTACAATTATGTACTGAAGGAGCTACAAAATATTTTTCACATATATGCTAAACAATTTATTTTTATTTTTTCTTTATTTTCGCACTGTTTTATTTATTTAATTATCAGTGGCCGCAATATCGAAATAAACATACCACATCGCTGAATTTCGAGGAGCTAACGTGCCGTGCCTTGCGACTGTTTGTTGCTTCCCGCGTTTCGTGTCCCTTCATGTCCCATTCAAATCGTTATCTCTGATTGTAATTACCTCGTGATTATTCCCTTTTTTTACGCGAACTCCTTGCGATTAGTGAGATATGCACGCACCTTGCGTGCCCCGAAATCACTTTTATTACTCTCCTTTACTACACTGCATACGATAATTCTAATTGGATCGACAAATTTTTAATATTTTTAATGAGAAGTGAAAACTAATAATTCTTTCATTCAAATATATGTTGAGGAAAAGTCAAACTTAGAGCATTTAGAGCACATACATTATTGTGTCATAATCAACTGTTTACTTAAAAATATAATTATCAAAACTATTATAAATTACAAATTATTAACTCTGTTATTTATTCTCATGTTCTTCGTGTGTAAAAAGACTAATGTCAACTAAAATAATTTAGCGAGTTGTAGTTTTCCTCGTGTTTAATTAGTATAATAACAGATAAAATTATAGATAACTGCAACAATATGTATGAAAAAGATATTGAGAAAATTAATACTAAGTCATTCATTATTATCGTAATGACCCCCAATATGTACACGGCCATCGACTACAATTACAAGTCTTTTATCTCAAGTTGTAACATTTTAGTGCTGACAAATTATTTTCTTTCATAGAATAAGAAATTCGGAAAGGTATTTTAAAATGTACTTTGATGTTTAATTTGAATTTAGTTTCAATTTTTTAAATTCTGTAATATTTCCAGAAGCCTTGACTATTTTTATTTTAGCACAATTCCAAAATGATTTTTTAAATATTTGGAGAGGACGTGAAAAAACTTGAAAAATATTTAAAAATGGGTCTTTTTTCGCACTCCATTTGGCAGTGTATCCTGCACAGTTTCAATTTTCATCTTATTTTATTAGGAATCATTCAAAAAGTGTCACCGAATTCTGTAACAAGAAAATCATACAATGCACATTTTGCAGAATTTTTCTAACTCACTTCATATATTTACGAACAATTAATATTGTTGAGCTTATGTGAGCACTTACGCAGGAATAAAATAATTGACATTTTACTTTTTTTTAGATACTTTAAAGTGATTTTTTTCGAGTTCTAGCCTAAAATATGAGTGTCGCCGAGTGGAAACAAAACTTAAGGGAGAAACTTTTAAGTATAATTAAGCACCTTCAGAACTAAAATATTTATCTCTATTCATAATGAGTATGTCTAGTGACCAAGCAATTTGAAATTTCCGGTTTGTTCCCGGCCAATTAAAAGATGTCTTTTTGTAATGTATCCCAAACCAACGTATAGAAATGGGAATTTCACCATTATATTACACATACAAAATTTATTTCATACAAAAATATAATGATTTATTTACACGTGCATTACTTGTTCTCAGTCAGAGACTGAAGTGATAAATATTAATCGAAACTACATTGCCGATCACGAGTATGACACCATCTGTGTATCTATAATTGCTTAAGTTCTTTTAACGTTAATTATAAGAGAGACATCATTTTTCATCTTAAATAGGTTAAAAGCTTTTGGAATTTATCATCCAATGAGCCAGGATGAAGTAATTTTGTCCATTTTTTAAAAAAGATATAGGAGAAGTAGTTCAAATTTCAATGTTTTCTTCGAATTTAAATCAAATCAAATACAACAACAATTTTTCCATATCCTTGAAAAAATTTTAAAGATAAATTTCTACTATATCGTAACAATTTATAAACATTATTGTGAAAATTTTCAATCGCATGGTGCAATATGTGCAAAGTAGAAACAAAAATTTTAGAAAAATTTAAATATTTTTCTGCTGAAAGAAATATTTTTGTAAAATATATACAAATAATATATATATATATATATATATATATATTTTTTCGGGTTTCAATCGTGTGCAAAACTACGAAACTTGCCGACGTTTCGTGAACATTGCAGTTCACTTCTTCAGGTTATATCTTCAGATTATATTGTATAAAGGACTGAAATCAGTAAGATCAGAAATTACATTTAAACCTTTTTCGACATTCTTTTTAATAAAAAACATTTCTGGAAAGTAATCTACCAGTTGGGCCATCATAACCTTTTATCACAATTTAAGCAATTAATTTTATATACTACATTAGCAAGTTGAAAAAAAAAGAAAACCTACCAAAATCAGTTTTAATAAATTATACATTCAAAAAAAGGATAGAATTAATAATTGTGTGTAATTAATTTGAGTACGAGGTGTTACTAGTAGAGTACTACGAGTATATAACACTATATGACTTACCTAAAGTTTACAAATCAAACTGTCCACTTCGACCCGTTGTCTCTTTGAAAAATTCTCCGACGTATAAAATGGCTAAGTTATTTAATAATATTCTTTAAAAGAGTTTTAATAGTACCTGAGAGTTGAGTGAAAAATTATTTTAATTTGAAAAACATAATAGTTATAAAAACAGTTCCTCCAGATCATATTATGGTTTTCTTGTATGTTTCTTTTTTATTTACTGATATTTAAAATGATTTGGTAATTCATAGTATTTTACGTAGATGGATCAACTTAAAAATTTCACTGATTTACCTTTGAACGTATTTCAAAGTGGAATACATTTTTTCAGGAAACAGTTTTTCAATTTAACAATAACTTTTATAGACGGATATCTGAGACTATGAGTCCTCCTATATCACCTGTCTTAGTTGATCTTGTTATTCAATATTGAGAATTTACACTTTTAAAAATTAGGATTGTTCCATTCAAACATATTCTAGATACGTTGATGATACTTTCATTATTTTGACAAAAGATGAATGAGATTATGTTTTAAATTAATTCAATTCTTTCTATCCTAGGCTTGAATTAACACATGAGATTAAAATTGATAATTACTTCTAGCATTGATTTTAATGAAAAATATTTTTTTTTTCTGAATAAGTGTCTAAAAGAATTTGTTCCAAAACATAATGATGATAAAATAAAACCATTCAAAGACTCTTCATCTGAACAAACAAATACACACATTCACTATTTCAATACAGGCAGGTGCTAGACTTGAAGTCGCATAATCTCGCGGGGACAAAATATGTTTTTTCAGAGGATATTAGGCGATACTTTTTTAGACGTATAAACTTTTATCTTAATATTTTTTCGTATCTCTCAGCGTTTGCGAGAATAATTATACAATTTTATTTGATGAAAAAACAAATTCATCTGGCCGCAAAATTGATTTAGCCCACATGAAACTCGCAAGATATATTCCTTATGAAGGTAAAAATTCAACTAAAAATTGGCAAAAAGTATAAGTTCGAATTCTTTGAGAAAATCGACTTTCAATCTTTTCAGAAAAACCATCGCCATTTTGGTAATGTCAAACCTTTTTCAAATTGTACAGCTGTTTTCAAACGAAGACGGTAAACATGATCATAATCAGAAAAAAACATGAATATTTCAATTAGATGAAAATTTAGTGAGGGTCTAAAAGGTTTTTGGTTTTTTTGAAAAACATAGCACAAAATTTTAAAAAATATTGGATTCGAAGAAATGCATTCCTTTAGTTATATTTCTTTGAGATAAGAAAACGGTTTAGTTAAATGATTTTGAGCCTCTCAATTAAAAAACATTTTATTTGAAATAAGAAATTCACCGATGCGTGAAACAAATATTTTGGTTTACGCGAAAAGTGTGTAGCAATATAAGAGCTTTAATGTGGACAAAGCGAATGAATGAATGAATTAGAAAATTATTATTAACTAACAGTAAATGCACGCGCGAAAAACGCTCGCCTGGATTTTTATTTCTTATATTAAAGATATTAATAATTTAGTGGTATATTACATCACAAGTAATATTAGGCATGTCTTTACCGGAAGATCAACATTTGCAAGACGAGTCGTAGGCCATGGTTTGACCATGGTCAAAGGCCATGGTTTTTCATGTCTTCCTTGCGAATATTGAGCTCCACGTTAAGACCTGTCTAATATTACGAGTGATGTACCATATTTTATTCGAAATCAGTGTTTCATGAGACTGTAGGGCCATCTGAAAAGTGAGTCGTGATGTTTACAATATTTTTGGTCACGCAGTTATTTGGTTCGCGGGGTCGAGGGAAATGTTGTCATTAATGCGTGAAAACACCAGCAACGTAGCGGCAAGGCACAGTGCGCGTGTACTCACTTACGGAGATTGCGTAATATTAAAAAATGTTTCACGCAGCCCTGACTGATTACGTTTGGATTCCCCCGATTGAGGATCGAGGCTACTTGAAGGCTACGCCCGACACTATTCTTAACCCGGGGGTTTGGTGCATATGTGTACTGAAATATTAGATTACTCGTAATATTTCAGTGTGGCGGCTTTCGGAACTAATAATAATCCAGCAGGCTTTGTAACGCGCACTTCTCAGGATGCGTTACAGGCTCATAACACGGTGATAACGAATAAAAATACATAAAAAAAATGTTCAAATATTATGAGTTTAAACAATTTTTCAGAATCGTTTCATAGTGCAATCAATTATTATATGTAACATATTATAACCTAGACTTTTTCATGTTTCGTATCATTGACATTATTGGCTTAGATATAGGCCAACCAGAAATCCTTACTTATATTTTGCATTCTATTGGCCCTGCCTAAGCCAATGCTGAATAAGAATTTATAGAATTATTTATTAGTACAATTTAAGGACTTGTGACACTTTGAGTTGCACAGTTAATTATTTTGGTGACAGACACACTTTTTTGTGGTACATTTATATTTGCAGGCACATTTTTTAAAACCCTGAGTCAAACCAAGAGACTCTTTTGTTGCAGTATGGCGCAAAGAAACTTCTACGTCGGGAACATAATCTTTTGTAATAAATATTTATTTACAAAAACTGAATTACGATCTTGCGTATAAATGTTTTAAAATACCAGTTTTGGAATCTAATTTGTAAAATCCATCGTCTATTATATTGAGAACTATAGCCAAGATTGAACGGGCATCAGTTTTTTCTTTATCTGTTTCTTGTACTTCAATTTCTTACAGTCAAGCCTTCATCAGCAGTAGGGTGATTGGTATTAGACACTGCTATAATCCCCCCCCCCCTCTAAAATTTCTAAGCCGTCTTTGGCTTCTTCTCTTTGCTTGTTTTGATCAAGTTGATTTTTGCACAAAGTACAAAGTAACTTCTCACCTAAACCTTCTTCTTCTTCAGGTTGTATTTCACCACAAAGTAAATAAAGAAACATATTACATTCAAAACAAATATGAGCACTTAATTTCCTTTCCGGGCCAAATATACAATGAGGTTATTCTGTCTGAGAGCTTGTTTGATCAGACGCAATCTTGACTGCTTCCTGACTCTGTGGTGACTCTTTTGAAGTGGAAGGAAGTTCATCATCATCAGCTACCGTTGCTTTTGTGAAACACCTACTCGTAGTTTCTCAAGATCCCCTTCATTTACCACCGCGTAAAGAATATTTCGTGGTGTGAATGATGACGCAAGACCTAATTTTGCTGGAGAGTCGAGCATTACTTTATAAAGGTTCCTTTTATTCCTAGAATGGTAGTCACAATTTTTCAAAAATGGTACAAGTCGTACTCCGTCGTTCTACTTGTCAGTCACTCTGACTATATGTCAGCTTGCCGTGAATCGTTTTTAATTCTGGCTACATTTCTTTTGAGTTTTCTAAGATTTGATTATGAAACTCACGTGCATTGTCCGATTATAAAATACTTGTAACACCCAGAAAAAGAAAAATGTTACTACTATGATACTTTATCCGCTCGCCTTGACATGGCACCGGTGGGAGGCAACCGGTTAAATGCGAAGAATATGGCCCCAAGCAAATATGATATCCCGCGAGATACTTAGCTTATAAGGGAAAAGCCAGTCTAGTCATTAGGGGAAATATAATGGGACTGCCCTGGCAATATGAAGATTTTTCAAAATAATCAAGGCAAAATACATTCTGGGCTACCAAAGATATTTAGTAGTTCAGCTATTCAAGACAAGATTATAGATCAGTCCAACTAACAAAGGCAAAACACTTTGATAGTCTAGCCAGATCAGTCCAATCAACAGGGGCAAGACGTTTTATTAGCCCAGTCAGTTAAAACAAGACTAAAATTCAGTTCAACCAACAAAAGCAAGACACTCTGGTAGTCCAGTCATTTAAGATAAGCACATGAATCAAGTGTAGTAGCTCCAGTTTGACATGTGCAATAATAGCCTGAGGTACGTTCATTAGGTTCTTCATCTGCGAAGTCCTCATTATCTTGCCTGTTAAAGTCTTCTGCAAGGTATGCCATTCATAGTTGGTGTTTAGTAACATTTCTGAATCGGGAATACACTTGCACTCTAATGAGACCACATTCATCCCATAATTCGTTTATTTGAAATTCTTCAGCCTGATCTCTTTGAAATTTGTGCTGTATGTTAACAGGTGCAAAACATTAGTTGATATCCATGTGCCAATATTGCGAGAATATTATGGTGTTTAGAATATGCACAGAATCAGCCACAGCGGATAAAATATCCTACAGCATATAAAAAAAAATATCCAAATATCCTACTGCTTGAAATCGTCATTGACGCAGGTTACAAGCATTTACAAGCCAAGGGGCATTGCGAAGCCTGCTTGCATAAAAAGCCCAGCGGGGACAAGCATCCTGTCTTGTCTTCGTTGGTTGGACTGATCTATAGTCTTGTCTTCACTGACTTGACTAATAACATATCTTACCTCTGTTGATTGGACAGATCTATAATCCTGTCTCAACTGGCTGGACTAAATAACATGGCTTGCCTTAGTTAGTTGGACTCATTTATAGCCTTGTCTTAGCTGGCTGGACTACCAAGGTTTATACAATTTTATTTGATGAAAAAACAAATTCATCTGGCCGCAAAATTGATTTAGCCCACATGAAAATCGCAAGATATATTCCTTATGAAGGTAATTGGTAATTGGCCGCAGAAGTAAGGATAAGTGGATAAATTTAGAAAAAATTTTAAGAAGTGCGTTTCAGGGCGACAAAAAACTCTCTATCCTCCACCCGCCTCGCAAGCGCTCTAAATACAAATTTGAGAGAGAAATTGAATGTTTTTTTTTCAGATCAAAAAAATTTGATGGAGCAATCCAAAGGTATGCGCTTGTTGGTTGGACTGATCTATAGTCTTATCTTAACTGGCTGGATTAATAACATGTTTTGTCTTTGTTTTTTTGACTGATCTGCAGTCTTGTCTGGACTAGCTGGACTACCAAAGTGTCTTTCCTTTGTTGGTTGGACTGATCTATAGTCTTGTCTTAAATAGCTAGATTAATAACACGTCTTGCCTCTATTGATTAGACAGATTGATAGTCTTGTCTTAACTAGCTGGACTAATAACATGTCTTGCCTTTGTTGGTTACACTGATATATAGTCTTGTCTGAACCAGCTTGACTAATAACATATCTTGCATTTGCTGGTTGGACTGATCCATAGTCTTTTCTTAACTCGCTGGACTAATAACATGTCTTGCCTTTGCTTGTTGGATTGATCTGTAGTCTTGTCTTAACTGGCTGGACTAATAACATGTTTTGCCTTTGTCGGTTAGAACGATCTATAGTCTTGTATTAAATTTCTGGACTTATAAAATGTCTTGCCTCTATTAATTAGACAGATCTATATTCTTGTCTTAAGTGGCTGGACTAATACCATGTCTTGCCTTTGTTGGTTAGATTGATCTGTAGTCTTGTATTAACTGGCTGGACTACCAAAGTGTCTTGCCCTTGTTGGTTGGACTGATCTATTATTTTGTCTTAACTGGCTTGACTAATAACATACATTGCCTCTGTCGATTAGACAGATCTATATTCTTGTCTCAACTGGCTGAACTAAGAACATGTCTTGCCTTTGTTGGTCGGACAGATCTATAATCTTATCTTAACTGGCTGGACCAATTACATATCTTGCCTTTGTTAGTTGGACTGACCTATTGCCTTGTCTTAGCTGGCTGGACCACCAAAGTGTCTTGCCTTTGTTGCTTGGACTGATCTATAATATTGTCTTAACTCGCTGGACTACCAAAGTGTCTTGCCTTTGGATTGATCCATAGTCTTGTCTTAACTGTCTGGACTAATAACATGTGTTGCCTCTGTTGATTAGACTGATCTATAATCTTGTCTTGATTAGCTGGACTACTAAATATCTTTGGCAATCCAGAATGTCTTTTGCCTTGATCATTTTAAAAAATATTCATATTTCCAGGATCTTGCCAGTGTTTCCAGTGTTGTCAATAATTGTGTTGATAACATTTCACTGAAAAATCTGCACCTCATCTTGAAGTTTCGAGCGGGACATTAGATTCGCTTATGCTCATATTCTTCGCGTTCAACCCCACCTATCTCCAAAACTTTTGATTTTTCAGACTGATACCCATTAGGATTTTTTGATCAGGATAAAGTTTCAATGAGGTTTCAATTAATTGAATACTTTAGTTTATCATTTTTCATGTTGAATCGATTTTTAATGTGTGCTTATCTCTAAATCCGAACCTATAGAACAGATTGGTACCACATTTTAATAAGAAGTCAGTATCAACAGGTTATCAATAATTCTTGCAGGAATTATCATTATCTTGGACAGTTTCTAAAAATTTACGTATATAGTGTAAAATATGAAATTTCAGGGATGACTTAAATGGTAAGATTTTAGGAAGTATTCAAGATATCGAAAATTCTTGCAATACGTATAAAAAATATCGTACTACAAACTTCTTTTTCAACTTTGATGTAAATCAGTTGGACAGAGTAGGCCGCAGAAGTAAGGATAAGTGGATAAATTTAATTTTCGTACAATCTTTCAACAATGATGTGTTTTTATGTAAGGGAATAATAGTATATTATGCGTAGAGGCGCATATTGAGGGTCTTTACGCGACGAGCGGCATGTTCACAGGATGATCGAAGCAGAGGCGAGATAAGTCCTACGAGCATTGTAAGCGAGTCTCGTGAAGACCCGAAATTGTGAGCATTGGCGTATATACTATTTTGTTTGAAGAGAGTGCATTTACCAGTTTTTTGCTCATATAAACGCGTAAATGTACCGGAATCACGTGAAATATATTTCTACAAAATTTTATAGAAAATGAAGTATCGGTAAAGTTTGGCGAACGTAGCCACCGTTTTCATGTTAAATTGAAATATTCAATCGAAATTTCAATTCAATAATACGTATTGTACCATTCAATCAAATTAAGGAGTAAATCAATTTAATTAATTTAATTCATTTTTAACAAAAATTATGGGAACAATTAATTCAATTTTCCATATTTAGTAACTCAATAATTTGATTTAAATTAATTGATTGAGCATACCTACCTTACTCTTGTTTTAATTAGAAGAGAACGGGGCTAAGCGCGCCTCAAGGCAAAGCGCGCACTTTTTTATATTAAAAAAACAGTTAGACGTTAAAAGTTACCTAGTCGCGTGTAAATGAGCTTCAAGACTATTGTGTCCCTGGACAAATTCTACGTCATTCGGGATGACACAATAGCTTCTACAGTGAAAAACGTTGCTGATGCGCCGAAAGTGACCATATTTTAAGTGTTTTCTAGAATAAGGTAAGCTATTATCACTAAGTAAAGGACGATTGAAATTGTTTACGTACGGATTTTCAAATCGTTCAATGTTGGGAGTTTTTTTTTGACTAACAAAAAAAAATTACCCTGGGGTCTGAGCGCGCACTTTCCCGCGGGGGCTACACGCGCTACTCGTGTGGATGCTACCAGACAGTAAAAAATTGTTTGTGCCCGACTGCATCAGAAACTCAGATTTTTCGTTCATGCACGGTTGGCGGAAAATCTCTGTTTGTGCCCTAGGGTCGAAAAAATTTTAAGAAGTGCGTTTCAGGGCGACAAAAAACTCTCTATTCTCCACCCGCCTCGCAAGCGCTCTAAATACAAATTTGAGAGAGAAATTGAATGTTTTTTTTCAGATCAAAAAAATTTGATGGAGCAATCCAAAGGTATGCGCTTAGTCACAAGCCTTTTCTCGAACGTCTTTGGAGTAAGCATCAATTTTATCAAATACATATTATCTAAACTTTTGCTTATATACAATCGCATTTATGGACAAAATGGTAGTGGACGTATCACTGTTTTAAGCTGTATCAGTGATTTTTTCATAACTTCATTTTGTTATTAGAAATGGTTAATGCAAAAACTGTGCGCGCTTAACCTATAGCGCTTCCCTATAAAAAAAATTATATTCCACCAAAAGCATCTGCCACGTCTCACAACCGTGAGATGGACGGACACAGGAAACGATGTACTCAAAACAATTCGGTCATTAAGACACTGGAGATTCAGAAGTCCGCGTCCGCCTTGACGGCGTGAAATGTGTAATCGCGGAACTGACGAATTGATATACAAGCTTTTATACATATGCATGATCTTACATATGGTGATATCAAGGGCGGTAAGCTCATTCTTCGTCCATTGAACCACCGCAAACAAGTAAAGGAGAACTGGGAGGCAAGCATGTTAGTCGGAGATACCTTGTTAAACGCCGACAGATTGGAAGACCAAATCTGTCGAAGAAGATGCTTTCATCCGCTTTGGAGAGACTCCTTCACTGATGTTACGTCCTGAATGCGGTTTTGAAGCAGGCCCAGGTAAGTATAGGTCTCTCCAGTTTCAACCTGTCTGATAACACTTGTACCTACAAGGTCAAGGTCCTTAGGAACGCCAACAATTTTTTCTCTCTTCAGATGAATTTTGGCACTTTCATCTAATCCAAAGTCCATCACAATTCCTCCTGTGTACTTCTTGACGATATTTATAGCACTTTGAAGTTTTCTTTCACCAGAGGCATAGATCTTCAGGTCATCCATATAAAATACATGAGTGCCCTTATGCTCGCGCTGGTTAGGGTCGCCACAGAGGTATCCAGAAGAATTTCGTAGTGCGAGAGATAGAGGCAGAAGTTTGATGCAAAAAAGCAAAGATCTCATGGTATCGCCCTGAAAGACGCCCCTATGGAATGTGAAGTTGTTCATTGTCAGATGATAATTTCCAGATGAGATAGTAAATCTAGTTTGAAAAAGAGGCATCAATATCTCTTTGCATCTTACTATGTGTGGATGCTCCTTCAAGCTTTCCAACAGACAGATGATAAGTCTATTAGAGAATGAATCAAAAGCTTTCGTGTATTCAATCCAGGCCATTGGCAGGAAGCGCTGATGGACTGCAGCGTCTTTACAGACACAACTGTGGAATGGGCGTCTCCGACTTTAAATATGAGGTAAATATGCGGGCCAAATGTTGGTGTGTAGAAGTGAACTTCTTCCACCAGAAGTTCTTGATACAATCTGGTCCAGCACCCACGAATAGCCACATCGAGTTGAAAATTTGGGATAATAAATAAGAAGCACTAAGAAACGCGGCTCTGGTCCTAAATTGTTATCATTGTGAAAAAAATTTGTAAATAATTTTTTTTGTTCTTTTCATAATTATAAAAATGTAGGACCAGATCTGCGTTTCTTAGTGCTTCTTATTTATGAGCCTAAATTTTCAACTCGATGTAGCTATTCGTGTGAAAATAAGTTTACAAATAAAAAGTGTCGGTAAGGTAGGAAGCCGGAAACGTGACCCACTCGTCGTGTGACCTTAAATTAAATTTTGTTTCCAAAATAATTTATTTTTTATTTTTTACAGTGTCCAGAAGGTGGCAAATCCTCAGTCAAAATTCATGGACGAATTTCACAAGACTAGACTCTAGTTTCGAAACCTGGGGTTTATCAAGATATCCCCAAAATCCGTATCACACAATAAACAAGAATGTTTTTAACAAAGTAGTACACATGTGTGGAAAACATTTGACAAGTGTAAGTTTAAGTTTGGAAGCATTTCGAAAAATATGCAGCATGACGCGCAATATTCAAGAATTGCATTTGTTTGACATTTTGCCACATGTTGAGATATCATCATCATCTATCAACGAAGCTCAATACGAATTATCTCACTGGAAAAATCTGAAATTTGACTGTCACTGCGATGACAATGACTGGCGAGAAATTATAGACTGGTTATTATCTACCAGTGGAAAAATCACGAAATTTTCTTTAAGCTTGTGTCATAATTTCTACCGGGAAGAGGATTTTGCAAGTTTATTCAAAACAATGAAAAGTCTCATTTCTTTTCATTTAACAGATTGCAATAGAATGAATTTTTTGGGGATTTCCCTCAATCATCTCCCATTTGACACTATTGAGGAAATTTGTTTAGAAAATGTACAAAATGTTGACAACTATTTGCTTTCATCGGTGAGTAATTATAGATAACAATCACTTGTAATGAAATATCCTGAAGTATTTTGAAGTCTCCTGAAGTGTCCTGAAATCTTCTGAAATATCTGAATTCATGCGAATTCATATGAAGTCACGTGAAATCACTCGAAATCACCTGGATTCAATTGAAATCAACTGAATTCATTTTAACTTGTGAACTCATTTGAATTCGCTTAAAAACTCCCGAAGTCACTTGAAATCTCCTGAAATCTCCTGAAATATCTGAAGTAATTAGTATTCACATGAAGTCACTTGAAATCACTTGAACTTTCTTGAAATCACTTGAAATCTCCTGAATATCTAGTCATAAGAATTCACGTGAAGTCAGATGAAGTCACGTGGACTCATGTAAAGTCACTTGAAATCATCTGAATTAATTTGAAGTAATTTGAATTCTCCTGAAATCACTTGAATTCTCCTAAAGTCTCCTGAAATATTTGAAATCTCCTGAAATATCTGA
Organism: Andricus grossulariae; assembly: GCA_011634705.1. Lineage (NCBI taxonomy): Eukaryota > Metazoa > Arthropoda > Insecta > Hymenoptera > Cynipidae > Andricus > Andricus grossulariae. The sequence continues at coordinate 2,864,123 of JAABKJ010017545.1, forward strand.
ATTCACTTGAAGTCACTCTAATTTATTTGAAGTCACTTGAATTCTCTTCAAATCTTCTGAAATATCTGAATTCATTTGAATTCATTTGAGTTCATATGAAGTTACATGAAGTCACTTGAAATCACCTGGATTCACTTGAAATCAACTGAATTCATTTTAAATTGTGAATTCATTTGAATTCACTTGAAAACTCTTGAAGTCACTTGAAATCTCCTGAAATATCTTAAGTAATTTGTATTCACATGAATTCACTTGAAATCACTTAAACTTTCTTGAAATCACTTGAACTCTCCTGAAATATCTAGTCATATGAATTCACATGAAGTCAGATGAAGTCACGTGGACTTATGTAAAGTCACTTGAAATCATCTGAATTAATTTGAAGTCACTTGAATTCTCCTGAAATCACTTGAATTCTCCTGAAGTCACATGAATTCTCCTAAAGTCTCCTGAAATATTCGAAATCTCCTGAAATATCTGAATTCACTAGAAGTCACTCAAATTTATTTGAAGTCACTTGAATTCTCTTCGAATCTTCTGAAATATCTGAATTCATTTGAATCCATATGAAATCACGTGAAGTCACTTGAAATCACTTGAAATCAACCGAATTCATTTTAAATTGTGAATTCATTTGAAGTCACTTGAAGACTCCTGAAGTCACTTGAAATCTCCTGAAATATCTTAAGTAATTTGTATTCAAATGGAGTCACTTGAAACCACTTGAAACCACTTGAACTTTCTTGAAATCACTTGAAATCTCCTGAAACATCTAGCCATTTGAATTCACATGAAGTCACATGAAGTCACGTGAATTAATGTGAAGTCACTTGAAATCATTTGCATTCATTTGAAGTCACTTGATTTCCCCTGAAGTCACTTGAATTCTCCTGAAATATCTAAATTCACTTAAATTCACTTGAAGTCACTTGAATTCTTTTCAAATCTTCTGAAATATTTGAATTCATGAGAATTTACATGAAGTCACGTGAAGTCACTTGAAATCACCTGGATTCACATGAAATCAACTGAATTCATTTTGAATTGTGAATTAATTTGAATTCAATAAAAAACTTCTGGATTCACTTGAAAACAACTGAATTCATTTGAAGTCACTTGAAAACTCCTGATATCTTGAAATATCTCAAGTAATTTGTATTCAGATGTAGTCACTTGAAATCACTTGAAATCTCCTGAAATATCTAGTCATTTGAATTCACATGAAGTCACATGAAGTCACGTGAACTTACGTGAAGTCACTTACATTTATTTTAACTCACTTGAATTCTCTTCAAATCTTCTAAAATATCTGAATTCATTTGAATTCATATGAAGTCACGAGAAGTCACTTGAAATCACCTGGATTTACTTGAAATCAACTAAATTCATTTTAAATTGTGAATTCATTTGAAGTCACTTGAAAACTCGTGAATTATCTAGTCATTTGAATTCTAATCAAGTCACATGAAGTCACATGAAGTCACGTGAACTTACGTGAAGTCACTTGAAATCATTCCAATTCATTTGAAATGACTTGAATTCTTCTGAAGTCACTTTTTTCTCCTGAAGTCACTTGAATTCTCCTGAAGTCTCTTGAAGTATTTGAAATCTCCTGAAATATCTGAATTCACCTGAAATCACTTACATTTATTTGAAGTCACTCACATTCTCTTCAAATCTTCTGAAATATCTGAATTTATTTGAATTCATATAAAATCACGTGTAGTTACTTGAAAGCACCTGGATTCACTTGAAATCAACTGAATTCATTTTAAATTGAGAATTAAATTGAAGTCACTTAAAAACTCCTGAAGTCACTTGTAATCTCCTGAAATATCCGAAGTAATTTGTATTGAAATAAAGTCACTTGTAACCACTTGAACTTTCTTGAAGTCACTTGAAATCTCCTAAAGTCATTTGAAATCTCCTGAAGTCACATGAAATCTCCTGAAATATCTGAAGTAATTTGTGTTCTCATGAAATCACTTGTAATCACTTGAACTTTCTTAAAATCACTTGAAATCTCCTGAAATATCTAGTCATTTGAATTCACATGAAGTCAGATGAAGTCACGTGAACTTATGTGAAGTCACTTGAAATCATTTGAATTAATTTGAAGTCACTTGAATTCTCCTAAAATCTCCTGAAATATTTTGAATCTCTTGAAATATCTGAATTCAGTTGAAGTCACTTAAATTTATTTGAAGTCACTTGAATTCTCTTCAATTCTTCTGAAAGATCTCAATTCATTTGAATTCACATGAAGTTACATAAAGTCACTTGAAGTCGCCTGGATTTACTTGAAATCAACTGAATCCTTTTTAAATTGTGAATTCATTTGAAGTCATTTGAAATCTCCTGAAATCTCCTAAAATATCTGAAGCAATTTTTATTCACGTGGAGTCACTTGAAATCACTTAAACTTTCTGGAAATCACTTGAAATCTCCTGAAATATCTAGACATTTGAATTCACATGAAGTCAGATGAAGTCGCGTAAACTTATGTGAAGTCACTTAAAATCATTTGAATTCATTTGAAATCATTTGAATTCATTTGAAGTCACTTGAGTTCTTCTGTAGTCACTTGAATTCTCCTGAAGTCTCCTGAAATATTCGAAATCTCCTGAAATATCTGAATTCACTTGATGTCACTTATATTTATTTGAAGTCACTTGAATTCTCTTTAAATCTTCTGAATTATCTGAAGTTATTTGAATTCATAAGAAGTCACGTGAAGTGACTTGAAATCACCTGGATTCTATTGAAATCAACTGAATTCATTTTAAATTGTGAATTAATTCAAAGTCACTTGAAAAGTCCGAAGTGACTTGAAATCTCCTGAAATCTCCTGAAATATCTGAAGTAATTTGTATTCACATGAAGTCACTTGAAATCACTTAAACTTTCTTGAAATCACTGGAAATCTCCTCAAATATCTAGTCATTTGAATTCACATGAATTCAGATGAAGTCACGTGAACTTATGTGAAGTCACTTGAAATCATTTGAATTCATTTGAAATCATTTGAATTCATTCAAAGTCACTTTAGTTCTCCTGGAGTCACTAGAATTGTCCTGAAGTCTCCTGAAATATTTGAAATCTCCTGAAATATTTTAAATCTCCTGAAATATCTGAATTCACTTGAAGTCACTTGAATTCTCTTTAAATCTTCTGAAATATCTGAAGTTATTTGAATTTATACGAAGTCACGTGAAATCACTTGAAATCACCTGGATTCACTTGAAATCAACTGAATTTATTTTAAATTGTGAATTCATTTGAAATCACCTGAAAACTCCTGAAGTAACTTGAAATCTTCTGAAATCTCTTGAAATATCTAGTAATTTGAATTCTAATGAAGTCACATGAAGTCACATGAACTTACGTGAAGTCACTTGAATTCATTTGAAGTCACTTGAATTCTCCTGAAGTCTCGTAAAATATTTGAAATCTTCTGAAATATCTGAATTCACCTGAAGTCACTTAAATTTATTTGAAGTCACTTGAATTCTCGTCAAATCTTCTGAAATACCTGCAATATCTGAATTCATTTTAATTTATATGAATTCACATGAAGTCACTTGGAATCACCTGGATTCATTTGAAATAAATTGAATTCATTTTCAATTGTGAATTCATTTGAAGTCACTTGAAAACTCCTGAAATCTCCTGAAATATCTAGTCATTTGAATTCACATGAAGTCACATGAAGTCACATGAAGTCACATGAAGTCACATGGAGTCACATGGAGTCACATGGAGTCACGTGAACTTACGTGAAGTCACTTTAAATCATTTGAATTCATTTGAAGTCACTTGAATTCTCCTGAAGTCATTTGCAATCTCCTGAAGTCACTTGAAATCTCCTGATGTCAGTGGAATCTTCTGAAATCATTAAAATATCCTAAAGTATGTTGAAATCAAAAGTTGGCGTACACCCAATCGGTCGAGTTGTCAACCCCTCGATTCATTTACTTTGTCCGAATTGAAGCTGCCACGTTTCCGCTCACTTAGGGGCCGTCCATAAATTACGTTAAGTTTGGTTAAAAAATCTAGTATTTGGTTGAAAATTTTATTGTTTGGTTGAAAATGTAACTATTTTGTTAAAAAGACATATTTTTTGTTAAAAAATTCAGCTACTTGGTTGGAACTCGAACTAGTTTGTTAAAAATTAATTTTTCTTGTGTTGAAGATTCATCTCCGTGATTAAAAATTTAACTATTCCACTTTTAGGAAATTAATCTTCTGGGTTCCAAAATCATCTTTTGGGTTGAACTTTTTTGATGAAAATTCATTTTTTTAAGATTCATCATTTTAGTTGAAAATTCCTCTTATGTTGAAAGTGTAAAATATTCAATTTGTGGTTGAAAATTGATATTTTTTTATTGAAAACTGATCCTTTCTAGTTGAAAATTTATGTATTTTGTTAAGAATTCGTCCTTTTGGGTCAAAAATTAATTTTCTTGGTAGAAAATTTATACTTTTTGGTTAAAAATGCAACTGTTTGGGTCTAGATTAATCTGGTTTGGTTGAAGATTCAAAAATTTAGTAGAAAATTATACTATTCGTTCAAGCATTAAAATTTTTGTTAAAAATTAAACTATTATTATGAAAATTTAACTTTTTGGTAGAAAATTAACATTTTCGTTGAAAAATCATATTTTTGGGTTGGAAGTTAAACCGTGTTTTAGATAAATCGCCCTTTTTGGCATTAAAATTAAACAATATTGGCTGAAAATTTTGGTATTTCATTTTTTTAAATTAAACCTTCTGTTTAAAAATCATCCTTTAGGTTAAACTCTTTGATTGAAAATCGATCATTTCTAGTTGAAGATTCATGTATTTTATAAAAAAAAATTCTTGAAAATTAATTTTCTTTAGTTAATATTGCAACTGTTTTGTTCTAAGTTGATCTTCTTTGATCGACCACTCAACAGTTAGGTAAAAAATTTAATTAATTGGTTGAACATTATTTTATTGTTGTTAAAAATGCATATGTTTGGTTCAAATTTAACTATTGGGATAAAAATTAAACTATTTTGATACAAATTGAATTTCTTGGTAGAAAGTTAACTTCTTCTTGGAAATTCATATTTTTAGGTTGAAAATTTAACTGTTTTGTAGATGATTCATCTATTTGGCTTTAAAATTCGATGATTTTCATGAAAATTAATTTATTTTGTTGAAAATTCATCCCTTGATGAAAAACCATCCTTTGGGTTGAACTCTTCTATTGAAAATTGATATTTTGTAGTTGAAGATTCATGTATTTTGTTAAAATATATATATTTTTTTTTGTCGAAAACTATCCTTCTTGGTTGAAAATTCATCTTTTTGGTTAAAAATTTAACTATTTGGTTCAAAATGCATATTTTTTATTTGTAAATTCCACTACTTAGTTGGAAGTAGAACTAGTTTGATAAAAATTCATATTTTTTAAAACTCACCTGCTTGGTTGAAAAATCAACTATTCCATTTTTTTAAATCAATCTTCCTGGTTAAAAATCGTCTTTTGGGTTGAACTCTTTGGTGGAAAATAAATCTTTTCTAGTTGAAGATTCATGTATTTTATAAAAGAAAAATTTTTGTTGAAAATTAATTTTTTTGGTTGAAAATTCATCTTTTTTTGTTAAAAATGCAACAGTTTGGTTCTCAATTAAACTGGTTTGGTTGAGGATTCTACAAGTTGGTTGAAAATTAACTGTTTTGTTAAAAATTCGTATTTTTATTCAAATTTAACTATTTGGTTAAAAATTCAACTATTTCCATGAAAACTTAAGTTTTTGGTAGAAAATTAACTTTTTGGTTGAAAAATCATAGTTTTGGTTGGAATTCAACCGTTTCGTAGATAATTCGTCCTATTATATTTAAAATTCAACAATTTTGCGGGAAACTCGTGTTTCTTGGTAGAACATTAATCTTCTTGCTAGAAAATTCATCTTTTTGTTCGAAAATGTAACTATTCGGTTCAAAATTAATATTTTTTAGTTAAAAATGTAACTACTTGCTTGAAAATTGTGATAATTTGTTAAAAATTCAACTATTCCATTTTTAAATTGAATTGCAAAAAAAAGTTCAAAATTGCATACACTTAAAATATAAATCATGAAAATTAAATAATTTGCAATTCTATATTTTCAAAATTCAAGAATTTTCAATCGTAGGTCTTTAAAACTGAAAAATTTTAATTTAAAATCTTTAAAGTTGAAGAGTTTTTATTTTGAAAACTCACTTTAAAAAATTATCCAGATCTTAAGTTTCACAATTAAAAATTTTATAAGTTTGCTAATTCACATTTAAAATATCATCAATTTGGAAGTTTTATAATTTTTGATCATCAAAATCATCACAATTTAAGAATTTTTATTCATAGATCTTTAAAATTGAGAAATTATAACTAAAAATTATTTAAATTTAAGAATTTTCTATTTCAAACTTTCAAAATGGTAGAACTTTTAATTGCAAATCTTCAAAATTGAATGTTGCTAATTTAAAAAATCTGATTTTAAAAAATGTGAAAGTTTCAAGTTTTAAAATGACAAATTCTATAATTCTGACAATTCCCATTTGTAAGATCATCCATAAAGAACTTTTAGAATTAAGATTTTGCTGATCAAAATCATTGCAATTTCCAATTTTTTATCCTCACATCTTTAAAATTTAACAGTATTTAATTATAATTCTTCAAAATTGTAAAAATTTTAATTGTAAATCGTGAAAATTTAAGAGTTTTTCATTTTTATAATGTACAGTTAAAAATCATGCAAGTGTTACAATTAAAAATTCTGTAAGTCTGATGCTATACATTCAAAATTTCTTCAATTTGAGAAACTTAGAGTTGAAAACTTGAATTTTGATCTTCAAAATCATCCAAATTTAAGAATTTTCAGTTATACATATATAATTAAGATTGAACAGTTTTCTCTTCAAAATTTCAGAACTTTAAATTGTAAATCGTGAAAATTTAAGAGTTTTTAATTCTTACAATTTGCAATTAAAAATTCAATAATTTCGGTGATTCACATTTGAAATTTCCATCAATCTAGAAGATTTAGAATTGAAACTTTTGATCATTAAAATCATAAAAATCATCATAATTTAAGAATTTTTATTTATATACATCTAAAATTGAAGAGTATTAAACTGCAGATCATTGAAATTGAAGAATTTTCTATTGTCAATCTTCAAAATTGTAGAACTTTGATATGTCAATCTTTAAAATAGAATAATTTTCAATTTTGATAATTTACAATTAAATACTAGTCAAGTTTCATGTTTTACAATTATCAATTCTGTAATGTTGATGATTTATATTCGAAATTTCTTCAATTTCGAAGATTCAGAATTGAAAACTGGACTTTTATTCTTCACAATCATCAAAATTTTAAAATGGTATTCATACTTCATTTTAAATTCAACATTTTTCAATTCTAGATCTGCAAAATTAAAGAACTTTGAATTGAAAATCGGGACAATTTAATCAATTGTAATTCCATATTTTCAAGATTCAAGAATTTCCAATTATAACTCTTCAAAAATTTACAAAATTTCAAACCTTAAAAATGAAGATTCTTTAATTTTAACAGCTTAGAATTTATGAGTTTGATGATTTACATTTGAAAAATCTTCAACTTGGAAGATTGAGAATTGAAAACTTGACTTTTTTCCGAAATCATCAAAATTCTACAATTTCTATTTAGAGATCCCCAAAATTCGAGATTTTTAAATTGTATCTCTTATCAAGTGTAAAATTTTCCATCTTAAAAATTGAAAAGCTTTTAATTTCAACAATTAAAAATTATGCACATTGTAAGATTTACAATTAAAAATTATGAATTTTCGATGATTTACAATCGGAATTTCTTAAATTTCAAATTGAAAACTTGACTTTTGATTTACAGAATCATGAAAATTCAAGAATTTTTATTTATTGTATATATTTAAAATTAATAAGTTTTTAATTGTCACTTTTAAAAATTTCAGAACTTTGAACTGTCAATTTTTATAACAGAAGAGTTTTCAATTTTGAAAACTTCATTGAAGGATATCTCTGCGAAGAAAAATGATATCTTTAATTTTAAAAAAGCTTTTTAAAGCTTGAGAGTTTTACTTTTATATGGCACGACCCAACTTTAGAAAAAAAAGTTTTTCACGATGTAACGTAAGGTAAAATATACCAAAAAAACGCATTTTTCGCACATTTAGGTTACGATATCTCAAAAACCCTGACGTGCTGGGCAAATTCTGACCTCAGATTCGGATTCTACGCAATCCATTTTTTGCAGATCTGTGTAATAGATCTTTATTATGGTGGCTCAAAAAAGACATGTTATGTCATTCTGTTTTGATTTGATTTATGAGAGGATTCTAGGGCCTTCAAATTACCCTAAACAAATCCTAATTTGGCGTATCTAACGATCATTTGTAATTTATTCGTCATCAAGAAAAATTGAACTTTTCGTTTGAGGAAAGTACCAATGATATGAAGATAAAAAGCATTGTCTTCAGTTATCTGACCTCCTTATCGCATCCATAGACAGGGGAGCATTTGCTTTGATAATTTTTTCAGGTTACGTCTTATCTCTCAATAGCATATCACCCTTCCTATCACCCTCATCCTCCCTTTTCATATTCTCTTCTTGAAGTGTCGAAGGGTAACTTTTGTGGACTTTAGCGAAAGAATAACCTCAGTTTTTACAGGAGGATCCTTTCATCCTCACAGATAAGTGATTTATGGCTTAATAGCATAGACAGGGACTGTTAAATTGGAAATTCTTTCTCTTCAGAACTTATTGAGACTTTACTTTATCTGACAAGTACTTCTCCAATTGAGAGAAAGCGAGGCTTTCTAGTTACTCCATTCTGGTTGGAAGCAATTTCCTTTATTTACTTCAGAGAAGATTTAAAACTGAAAGGATCAGAGACCAAGTGTAGAGAAAATTACTTTTAGCCAAAATGTGTAATTATAAATTATTTTTATAACCTCGAACCTTCAAACAAACATTAATTAAGTCGTTTAAACCTTCACATCCAATTTATTCCATCCCCTAATTCCCCTTTCCACACTTCAACCTTAATTGTTCCTCGCATTCACAACTTCCTCCTCATATAGTTCCCCCTCTCATCACTTCCCCAGATAACCTCTTCTTCCCCTAATTCCCTTTTCCACACTCCAAACTTCATTTTTCCTTCCTTCCCCAACTTCTTCCTCATATATTTCCCCCTCTCATCACTTCTTCAGATAACACTCATCTTCCCCTATTTCCCCAGCCCACATTTCCCCTGACTCCCTCAACCCTCATTTATCCTCACTCCTCCTACCCACGTCATTTCCACTCACTTCCCTTAACCCTTAATACCTCTTAATTCCCCTATCATCCCTTTTTGGATTTCCCCTATTTCCACTCCTCTTATTTCCCCTACTCATCGTCTCATAATTTACATTACGTCCTCCCTTCATTTCCCCTCACTTCAGTTACTTCTCCTGCCATCATTTTCTCCTCTTCTCCTACTTCCTCAACCTTCACTCCTTGTACATCCAGTCATTCCACCTCACTTCAACTATCATTTCCCTTCACTCCCCCTGCCTACGTTATTTCACCTCACTTTCGTAATTACATGCATTTCCCCTATTGCCTATACCTGCTTTTACCCTCACAATCCTTACATCCCATTCCCTCATTTCTCCTCCCTCATCTTACTTCTATCCCATGATTTCCCTTACTTCCCATACAGTCGTTTCCTCACACTTCTACTTCCCCTCTCTGAATTTCTCCTTGTTTATTTTGCCCCCTTTCCCCACTTTTTCTTGGACTCCTCCAACCCTCATTTCGCCTTGCATTTACCACTTTTCCTCCTTCTTTTCTATAGTAGATGAAATGAGAGAGAATAATGGGATGGGAAGTAGGGGACGTAAGGGGAAACGAGATGTCACGAAATTTAGGAGAAATGAAGGGAAATGAGTAAAAGAGACGTAGGAAATTCTCTTTTCCACATTTCACTTCATTTCCCCTCAATTTGCTTACATCTCCTTTCCTCATTTTCCCTTACGTCCCCTACTTCCCATCCCATCATTCTCTCTCATTTCTCCTGCTATTTCCTAATTTCCCCTACTTCTCCACTGATTTCCTCGAATTTCCCCTACCTTTCCTCCCATTATTGGCCCTCACTCCACCCACTTCCCCTCCAATCATTTCCTTCTCTTCCCTTACTTTCCCATCCCACATTCCCCTTCACTCCCCATACCCCCGTCACTTCATCTCACTTCCCCTACTTCCTCTCCCCTCATTTTTCCTTACTTCCACTACTTTCTAGTCCCCCATTTTCCCTATTCCCCTTCCGTCATTTCCTCTTACTTCCCCTCACTTCATCTCCTTGGAAAAAGTAGGAAGGATGGGCGGCAAGCAATTTTTAATATATTTCAATAAATGAAAGGGGTTTCAAAGGATTTTAGAATATTTTTAAAGATTCTGAGAAATTTTCAAGAGTTTTACAAAATTTTAATAGATTTTTAAAAGATATCAAGGAATTTTCAATATTTTAGGGCATTTCAAAATATTCTTCAAAATTTTCAAAGATTTAAATAAATTGAAGGAATTTCAAAAGGTTTGAAATTTTAGGGTATTTTTAAATATTGCCAGCAATTTTCAATAGATTTCAATAAATGGAAGGGCTTTCAAAGGATTTTAGGGTATTTTTTAAGATTCCAAAGAATTCTCCAGAGCTTTTAAAGTTTTTGAAGATTTTTAAATGATTTCAAGAGATTTTGCATATTTGAGGGTATTTTCAAATATTCCTGGAAATTTTCAAAGATTCAAATAAATTGAAGGAATTTCAAAAGGTTTGAAATATTTTAGGGTATTTTTAAATATTGCCAGCATTTTTCAATAGATTTCAATAAATGGAAGGGGTTTCAAAGGACTTTAGGGTATTTTAAAATATTCCAAAAATTTATCAAGAGATTTATACATTTTTCTAAAGATTTTTAACAGATTTAAAGGGATTCTCCAAAATTTTAGGGTATTTTAAACATTCCTTGAAATTTTCAAGAGATTCGAATAAATTGAAGGGATTTTAAAGGATTTGAAATAATTAAGGGTATTTTTAAATGATGCAAGCAATCCCCTTTCCCCACTTCTCCACCTTACTTTTTCCTCAACTCCCACAAACCTAATTTCCCCTTGCTTTTTCCACTCCTTCCCTAATTTCCCCTATTTCTCATCCCCTCATTTCCCCTCACTTCTCCTACTTAAACTCTTGTCATTTTTCCTAATTTTGCCTTAATTTCCCCACTTCTTCTCCCCGCATTTCCTATCACGTTTCGTTATTCGCGTCCCCTCATTTCCACTAACTTCTCCTACTTCTCGTCCCCTCATTTCCCCTCAATTTCTCTACTTTTTCCCCCCGCATTTCTCCTCACGACCCCCTCTTCCCCAGCCTACATTTCCCCTCACTCCCCCTACCTCCGACATTTCACCGTACCTAACTAACCCTCATTTTCCCTCACTCCCCTTCCCCTGATTTCTCCGTACTTACCTTCCTGTCATTTCGCCTCACTTCCCAGCTCCTTATTTCTGCAAGCTTTCCCTAACTCCTCAAACCCTCATTTTGATTTGCTTGCCCTACTTCCTCTCCCCTGACGTCCCTTACTTCCCATTCCATCATCTCCTCTCATTTCTCTCACTCTCTATTTCCTAATTTCCCCTACTTCTTCTTTCCTCGTTTTCCCTCACTTCCCTTTCCCTGATTTCTCCTCACTTACATTACCATAATTTCCCCTCACTTCCCATTTTCTCATTTCTGCAAACTTCCCCTAACTCCCCAAACCCTCATTTTACCTCACTTCCCCTACTTCCTCTCCTCTTACGTGTCCTACTTCCCATCCCATCATTCTCTCTCATTTATCCTACATTTTATTCCCTAATTCTTCCTACTTCTTCTCCCCTCATTTTTCCTCACTTCCCTTCCACTGATTTCTTCTCACTCACCTTTCCATAATTTTCCTCACTTCCCGTCTTATTCCTGCAAGCTTACCCTAACTCCCCTAACCCTCGTTTCACCTCGCTTGCCCTACTTCCTCTTCTCTTACGTCCTCTACTTCCAATTCCATCATTCTCTCTCATTTCTCCTAAATTGTATTCCCTAAGTTTCCCTACTTCTTCTCCCTCCATTTTTTCTCACTTCCCTTTCCCTGATTTCTCCACAATTAGCTTCCTATCTTCTCATTTCCGCAAACTTCCCCTAACTCCCCAAACACTCATTTTACCTTACTTGCCCTACTTCCTCTCCTCTTGCGTGCCCTACTTCCCATTCCATCACTCTCTCTCATTTCTCCTACATTTCATTCCCTAATTTCTCTTACTTCTCCTCCCCTCATTTTTTCTCACTTCCCTTTCCCTGATTTCTCCTCACTTACCTTTCCATAATTTCCCCTCTCTTCCCATCTCATTTCTGCAAACTGCCCCCAACACCCTAAACCCTCATTTTGCCACACTTCTCCTACTTCTTCTCTCCTAACGTCCCCTACTTCCCCATCTCATCATTCTCTTTTATTTCTCCTACTCTCTATTCCCTAATTTCCCTCACTTCTCCTCCCCTTGATTCTCCAAATTTCCCTTACCTCTCCTCCCATAATTGAATCTCACTCCACTCACTTCCCCTCTAATCATTTCCTTCCCTTCCCTTACTTCCCCGCCCCAACATTTCCCCTTCACTCCCCATACCCCTCTAATTTCATCTCACCTCCCCTACTTCCTCTCCCCTCACTTCCCCTAATTCATCTCCCTTTATTTTCTCTTACTTCCGCTAATTTTTCTTCCCTCATCTTCCCTATTCCGCTTCCCTCATTTCCCCTCACTTCCCCTCCTTAGAAAAAAGTGCGACGGACGGACGGACGGACGTACACTCGACCCAAACTATAAGGGTTTCCGCCTGAGGCTACGACACCGTGATAACAAAACTTAAAATTATTAAGAAAATGAATAGTTTCAATCAAAAAATTCCCAAAATTCCAATTTTTACATGTATTTAGTAAAAAATTTGTTTGTTACTGAAACGTTATCCTTCTCAAAACAATCCTTCTCAAGGAAATCGACATTTGTCAAAAACCAAAATCACAGGAGGTTTTTTAAATAAGCTATTGAGGTGACAAATCACTTCAAAATAAGCGCACGAAGCCTCCTTCAGAAGAAAATTTCCTCATCTTCTTTCAAGGGTTGTTTTAACATCCCTTAAAGATTCAACCAATGAAATCGACATTTCAAAAAAAATTTAATCACTGGAGATTTTTTTATCAGGCAATTAGGGTGAAAAATTACTTCAGAATGAGGGCATGAAGCGTCCCCTGCTAGAAAAACTTTTCAAATTTTTGTTAAGGGTTGTTTTAACATTCCCTAATAATTCAAGTAAGGAAATGAACATTTTCTAACAAACAAGACCACGGACCTCTGTTAAAACACCCCATGAAAAATTTAGTGAATTTTTCTGCTGGAATATGTTTTTCGGAATTTTTTAAAGATATTTACGGGGTGTTAAAACAACCCTTGAAATAAATCGAAACACTTTTCTTGCTGGGAGATATTTTCTGCACTTATTTTAAAGTGATTTCTGACCCCAATAGTTTTATAAAAAATCTCTTGTAGTTTTTGGTGTTAAAATGCTTGGATTTCCGTACTTGAAACTTTGAGGGATGTTAAAACAACCCTTAAAATAATATGAGCGACTTATCTTGGCAGAAGATATTAATAAAGTTGATTGTACAGTGATTTTCGACCCTATTCGTTTGATAAAGAAATCTCCCGATAGTGAGAAAATCTTGATTTTTCTATAAAGTATCTTCGAGGGATGTTAAAACTACCCTTAAAATAATTTTAAACACTTTTCCTGGTGTGGGACACTTTCTTCACTTATTTTAACCTGATTTCTTATCACCATAGCCTAATTCAAAAATCTCCTGTGGTTTTTGTTTTTTGTGAATCTAGTTTTCCTTGCTTGAATGTTTAAGGGATGTTAAAACAACCCTTAAAATAATTTCAGCTACTTTTCCTAGCAGGCGATGTTGCCTAAATTTATTTATAAGTGATTTCTGATGCTAATAGTATTATTTAAAAATCTATTGTCGCTTTGAGTATTAAAATACGTTAATTTCCTCCCTTGAAAATTTGAGGGGTGTTTAAACACCCCTTAAAATAATTTTAGCTTCTTTTCCTAGTAGGATATGTTACCTAAATTTATTTATAAGTGATTTTCAAACACACTCGTTTATTAAAACAATCTCCCGATTGTTAGAAAATCTCGATTTTCATACTTGAATCTTTAAGGGATGTTGAAACAACCCTTAAATTTTACGCTTTTAAGCATTTTTTTTTAGAAGAACTTCAGAAAATTGAATTCGAAATTTTTTATTTTTCAGACGGCAATAAAGACAACAGAGGCACAACAATGTAGGCATGCCATGAAACCAGCAAATAGGGAAAAGAACCAAAACCAAAAGTGTATTCCATGTAAGTTTTAAAAAATTTCATTTATTTCCTTGGAGAAATTTATTTTTCTCAACAAAAAATTGAATAGCTCATGTTTTAACCAAGAAAATATTTCCATTTTACAATAAAAAATAGCTGAATTGAATAAAAAAATACGATTTTTGCAACGAAATAGTTGAATCCTCAACAAAAAAAGATTTATTTTCAATCAAAGAGTTGCATTTTTAACCAAAAACGATTATATTTCTATAAAAAAAAATACATCTTTAACAAGAGTTGAATTTTCAGCTAAAAAAGATTTGTCAGAAGTGAAGAAAAAAATTTGTTTCCAAAAGGTTTAATTTTCAAGCCAAAAAGACAAGCGCTCTACAAAACAGTTGAATTTTCAACCAAATGATTGAATACCAAAAAAGAGGAATTTTGTACAAAATACAAAAAAAATTTAACCAAATATTTGAATTTGCATCCAAAAAGATTTATTCTCTACCAAAAAAAGAAGTTTTTACAAATGAAATAAATTTTATACCAAGAAGTTTAATTTTTAAACAAACAAGATTAATTCTCAAACAAAAATTGAATAGTTAAATTTTCATCAAAAAAAATTATTTCGTTAATAAAAAAATGATTTTTCTGGGAAGCAGTGACATTTTCATCCCGAAAATAAGAATTTTCAACAAGAAAGTTAATTTACCAAAGATTAAGTAAAATTTTCCTTTCAAAAAATACATTTTTAACGACAAAAAAATTGCAGTATATTTATTTGAATTAAAAAACAGTTCAATTTAACCAAGTAATTGATATTCTACCAAAAAAGACGAATTTTCAATAAATTATATAAATTTTCAACCAAAGGAATGAATTTTTAAATAAAATTATGAACCTTCTACTGAAAAAATTAATTTTTAACAAATATTTCGATCAAATAGTTAAATTTTCTAGAAAACTGTTTAATTTTCGAGTTGAAAATACGAATCTTTTACAAAATATTTTCATCCATAAGTGATTCAAAATGTACAAAAGGAGATGAATTTTAAAATCAGAAAAAATAATAATTTTCGACTAAAAGAGATAAATTTTCAACCAAAAATGAAATAGTTATATTTTCATGTTTGAAAATAATTGTTCAACCAAAAAAGGAGAAAATTTGTCAGTTAAATTGAATTTTGAAATTCAATTTTCAAGTCAAAAAACGAATTTATCAACGAAACAGTTGATTTTTCAACCAAAAAAAGGAAAAGGGAAAGTTTTTTAAAAACAAGGTAAGAAATAGGAATTCTTCAAAGAAGAGGAAAAGAAATCAATCTTTACCAGTAATTAGTTATTCAGAATTTTTTCAAAATATTGCAAGCCATACTAAATTTTCTTATGTCTATATTTAGCATGTTAAAATTTATACACTTTTATAATAAACAATTTTGTTAAAAAGTATCCTTTTTTGTTAAAAGTCAATTTTTTTTGTTAAAAATTTCGTCTTTTTGGGTTAAAAATTCAATTACTTTGGAAAATTATTCGTCATGTTTAAAAAGTCACATTTTTGTTTGAAAATTCCACCATTTGGTTGAAAATGAATCTACTTTTTTGAAAATTAAACAATTTTGTTAAAAAGTATTCTTTTTGGTTAAAAAGTCAACTGTTCTGTTGAAAATATAACTATTTGGTTTTTACGTATTTTTTAGGAAACTTTTCTTTTTCGGTAGAAAATTATTCTTCTTGGTTAAGAATGTATGCATTTAGTTGAAAATTCGACTATTTGGTTGAAAATTAATTTACTTTGTTGAAAATTAGACAATTTTGTGCAAAAGTATCCTTTCAAGTCGAAAAGTCAACTATTTTCTTGGAAATTTGTTTATTTGGATAAAAATTAAATTATTTGTTTAAAAATTAATCAATTTTACAGAATATTCAACAATTTCGTGAAAGTAATTTTTTTTTAAATCAAGAGTTTTGTTCGAAAATAGTCTTTTTTGTAGAGAATGATTCTGCTTTTATAAACATGTATGTTCCTTATTAAAAATTTAAACGGTTTGGTTGAAAAGTCAACTGTTTGGTTAAAAATTCGATTTTTTGGGTGAAAATGAAATTATTTAGTTAAAAATTAAACTACTTCGCAGAACAATTCGAAAATTTCGTGAAATTAATTTTCTTGTTTGAAAAATCGACAGTTTTTATGAAAATCCATCTTTTTGGGTTAAAAATTCAATTACTTTGGTAGAAAATTCCACTATTTTGTATTTTGTTGACAACTTTTTTCTGTTCATGTATTTTCTTGAAAATTAGTCTTTTTCGGTAGAAAATTATTCGACATGGTTTAAAACTCATATTTTTTGTTGAAAACTATTCTACTTTATTGAAAAATAAATAATTACGTTAAAAAGTTAAATAAAAGTTAAGAAACTATTTTTTGGAAAATTCGTCTTTTTATGCTGACTTCAACTATTATTTATTTTTAATTGAAATATATTTCGGTTGAAATATCAGCTATTAGATTTTTCCTCAAGAATTCATCTCAACTGGTGAAAAATTAATATACTTTGTAGAAAATTCAACAGTTTTGTAATAAGTCATTTTTTTGTTTAAAAATGCTCAATTTTTGTTGAAAAATCATCTCTTTGGTCGAAAATTCAACTACTTTGTTGAAAAATTGTTTTTTTTTGTCCGGTTGAAGATTCATGATTGTATTTGAAAATTAAGCTCTTTGGTTCAAAATCGAACCATTTTGTTCAAAATTAGTTTATTCACAGAAAAGTCAACTATTCCATTTTTTGTGGAAAATTGATATTTGATATTGATATTTGGTTAAAATTCATCTATTTTGTTGAAAATTGGCTGACTGACGAAGGCCTGCTCTGCGACATTGACTTTGAGATGAGACTAGTATTTAATTTTTTTCCTCCCTTTTTTTGAATTTTCCAATTCAATTAACTAATGATATTAAATATGTTATTTATTATAATAATTATAAAAATAATTAAATAAAATAATTATAATAATATAATATAAAATATTTAAAATGTTCATTTTGTTGAAAATCAGCCTCCCTTGGTAGAAAATTATTCATTTTGGCTAAACCTTCATATTTTCTCATCAAACTCTATCTAGCTTATTAAAAATTGAATCTTTTTTGGTTGAAATTCAATTTTTTAAATTTAAAATGTAACAATTTTATTTTTGGTTGAAAATATATCTTTTTTGGTCGGCAACTCCAACTTGGCTTGAACCGATCAAATTTCTGCTGGATTTTCCTATAAGTTGTAAAATGTTAAAATCTGTATTCTAACAAAAAGTTTCATTTACATACGTAAGATACACCAGTTTTTTCTCCACCGCCTCATAAGAAACAGTAAAAAGGTTATTACCTCTCCCACCACCCAAATCGTCTTACCTAATTTGTGGGCGATCCCTAATTTAAAAGATTTTTTTTATTTAATAAAGCATCAAACGTTTCTATTAATAATATCATTTTTTCCTTCAAGTTTCAGAATTTTTAGAAGAGTATGATTCTGCTTATCCCACGTATAGGGGGTTGCCTATACGAAAAGCTTTAAAAGCATTTTTTGATATCAACACTCCGGATTTGACAAAAACATGTGACAAAGTTACTAGCCAAAAAGATAGGCTGGACAAGGTATCAAAAAATCTTCAAACTCTTATACATGCTAATTCGACCACAAATCCACCGACAGATGATACTTTCTCAAAATTAGCAAGAGCTGTCATCGCGTCAGCGCTACCATGCGCCAAGTAAGCGCAAGTGACCCAAAAAGAGAACTATTTTAAGAAAATGTAAGTTCGTTTAATGTCTTATGTACAAATTTTATACTATTTTTACTATATAAGATTCTCCCCATCTCGACACTACTATCTCACCCCTCACTCTTCCACTCGCCCACCATATTACCTTTCTCTCCCGTCCCCAAATATTTCCTCCCAAACTGCACATCACCTAACTTTCCCTCAACTTATCAGTAACTTACCACTTCTCTTCTACTTCCCCCATTGTTGACTACTGTCCCTTACCTACTGGTCATTCCCAAATACACCTACTACTCATCCCTAACTTCTCCAGCCCTATATTTCTTCACAGACTTCCCCTTCAACCACCTAAGTTCTCTTCCAATGATTCCTCTCCTTTGATTCTCTTCTCCTCACTCCGAACATGTAACTCCCTCTCTAGCTTTCTCTATGCCCCCCTCTTTCCTACTAAACTTTCCCTGATACCCCTTCTTTTTACAAAAGCATCCCAATTTTCCCTCACCTCCCCTCCCATAACTTACCTTTTGGTGCAGCTACTGCCCTAGTTCCCCTATGCGCCCACCCAAACCCACACCTCTCCTACAGCCCTTCCTCTACCAACTCTACTAACGCTAATACTTTTCCATTACTACACCACCCCTACATTCCTTCGCATACTTCCCCTCTTGTACTTACCCCATCCATACATTACTGCACTTTTCAACCCAGCCCTCACTTGCACTTCTATTTCCTTTCCTCATGCCCCTCCCTATTAATCCTACTACCCCTCTCGGTCCAAGGGTAACGGTGGATACCTGATTAAGTTTACAGGGATTTCTGCCTGCAACTACAAAACCCTAGGAATTACAAGGTTGTCTCATAATTTTTGTCGTACATGCTGAATTTTCAAAGTCGCTCGAAGTACTTTTCGTCATAGTGAATACACTTATGCATACGATGAAACAACTCATGAAACCCTTCCTCCCAGATTTGTGTCGGTATAAAGTCACAATCTTCCTCAAAGGCGGTTTTTAACTCATCATCGAGTGAAAAACGGCGACCTTTCATCCTCAGTTTGTCGTAGGGAAACAAACCAAAGTCGCGTGGTGCTAAGTCTGGACTATATGCAGGGTGTTACAATAGTTGAACTTCCATTTCCTTCAAACACTCCTGCGTCGCGGACGCCTGATGTGCAGGTGCGTTGTCATGACGGAGGAATCCAGAATCCAAAGAGTCGCGAGAAACCAATTTTCCGAAGAGTTGAGGCAAGCAGGTTTCTGTGTACCACTTTGGAGTGACTGTTTTGAATTTATCTAACAAAACAGTTTTCACAATTCCAGCTTTAGTAAAGAATACAGCGACCATTCGCTTGCGGATAGAATTAGATT
Organism: Andricus grossulariae; assembly: GCA_011634705.1. Lineage (NCBI taxonomy): Eukaryota > Metazoa > Arthropoda > Insecta > Hymenoptera > Cynipidae > Andricus > Andricus grossulariae. Next base: position 2,883,723 of record JAABKJ010017545.1, read on the forward strand.
TTCGGACTTGCACTGGCTCCTCTTCGTCTTCAAAGGTCCAATCCTTGCTTCGAGATTTCGTAGGAACATCGTAGTAGTACAAACACGTATTATTACCCGTCACAATGGAATTCACCTCCAAAGCATATCCGGATTCAAACTCTTCACCATTTTTTTACACTACTTCACACGATTCTCTCGTCGCTCGTCACAAACAGCATGGGGTACCCACAATGTGCACAGCTTTCGCACAGATAACTGCCACAAAACAATTCGTTGTAAGGATGATTTAGGAATGTGCAGAAGTTTCTCTAATTGTCTATACGTGATTCTTCCATTCGATTTTATTGCTTTTATTTTATTTGTTCGAAGTTGTAATACATTATTGCACGAAAGTCACGTTTTGTGAGAGTCGCCATGGCGTATCGTTTCAATTGTGATATCTCACACTAGAGTGACAGGTTTGCAACAGAAGTTAGGGTGTATACCTAGCCTCACTCGCCCTATTAACTGGTGTAATAGAAATTTGTATTCCCTTCCTAGCAGGACCGTACGACAAAAATTATGGGACAATCTTGTCATTTTTAATTACAGAGGGTCTCATAGCATGTGAGCAAAGTAAATTTCAAATAACTTGAATGCGGTTGAAGGTACATAATTCTTGTTTCTTTCATTGTACGAAGAACATATGGCAAATTACACTGCAATCCCTTCCGAATGTCATCTATCACTGGTACTACAGAACTTTATCCTTTGTTCGAAGCTGATATAGATGCGCTGTATTGTAGTTTCATCAATACCTCGAACATTATTCCTAATTGCGTCTTTCAACTCTTCCGGCGTCGTCGAATGCTTTTCATGGTATTGGATCTTGAGAAAACCTCACAGGCAAATATCACAGAAATTTAAATCAGAACTGTACGGCGGTCATTTTATGCCAAAGATATTATAAACCTAGATGTGGCACCTCACGAGCGAAGCTACAATAAGTTTCAAGAACTAAAATAATGCTATGGGCTAAAAAGAGACATAGCTGTCTCCATCCCTTTTAAACGAATAGAATTTTTTTAGTTCTTGGAACTTATTATAGGTTCGATAGTAAGCTGCCACATCTTGGATTATGATATTTTTGACCGTACCCCCATGTGCAATCTTAGGGTAACCTAAACCTAATATACGAGTACTCCGACAATCCTGTGTGGAGTGGCATCATCTTGCATAAAGTAGAAATTCTTGATTGATTATATAATGAGCCTCTAACTGATTGCATTCAAAACGATTATGAAGTTCTTGGCAAAATTTCACACGACGAGCCATCGCTTCCTCAGTTAAAAGTTTACTCACAGAAATTTTATAGGGATGGAATTTCAAAAACACTTTCGAGATTCGCTCAAGTGAAGTTTCTGACACATTCAAGATTTGAGAAGCTTTTCTAAGAGAATCATATGGATATTTTTTTGAAATGTTCTTCGGTTTTGCGGATAATCTCATCTGTGGGTACAGAACAGGAAGGTCCAGGATACTCATATCTCCTATTGTTTAGTGTACTATGCTCATCAAGTATCTCAATTACTCTAAAAATACCCATTAATTACTAGAATAATGGGTAAATTTTCACAAAAAACACTTTTTTTGTTGTTGTTCATGTTAGTTCATTAAATCTGCTTATAGTTTGAGACTCGAATCGGAGATTCAAGTCTGTGTGCCATACTCAGAATGGAATGCTCTTAATACTACAGTAGTTGATTCTCCTCTTTAATAATATAATTTGTTAAGAAAATTTTTATCTTCAATGGTTAGGTTTTCCATTGTACTGTACTTACTCGCGGGAGACCTAAGCATGAATAAAATTTGCAGAGAGTCTACACTTCAACCATACAGTACCCGCCAAAAATATGAATACACCTGTTTTTTGTGAGATGCATAAGTTCTCCCAATTTTTATAATTTATCAGGAAAATCTTTTCCCCCGAAAGTAATACGAAAGCTATTTGAATTCCGCGTGATATGAGTCCAAGTTAAAGTGATTTTGTTAATTCTGTAAGTAACTGATGGAAAAATAGTGCATTTTTATATTTGTCCTAAAAGTTGCAATAACTTACGAAATAAATAACATTTTTTAATGTCGTTAAGTTTATTTCAAAATTTAAATCTCCGCAGAGTTTCATGAATGTATAAAGGGAACTCTCCAATATTTTTCGCCAATTTCGTCAAAGACTAAATTTGACAGAGAAAAGTTGTAAAATTTCAATAACATATAAAAATTTATAGAAACATATTCAAAATCAGTCTATATTGCATTTTACTATGATTTTGTAGATTACATAGAAATATTAATTTCTATATATGCTCTCAAATTAAGTTGAAATGAGCTTAAGGACATAAAAAAATATTAATTATTTCACAAGTTGTTGCAAGTTTTCGTAAAAGTCGAAAAAAGCATTATTTTTCCTTTATTTTCTTACAGAATGAACAAAAACGAATTTATTTGAACCAAAGAAATTTCTTTGAATGAAAAGGAATTGTTTTAAGTCAAAGAAACGTTTCTTGGACTGAGAGCCAATCAAGATTTTCCTATGATTCAAAGAAACTTTTTTTTTGGCTAAAGATTCAATTATTTTGTGGAGAATTTGTCTTTTGTTAATAATTGCAAAGGTTTTTGATGGAAAATTGAAATGGTTTTGGGTTGAAATACCAATTATGTATGAAATTCTATTGGATTAAAAATAATTTTTCTCTTTAAATTGAGAGAAAGAGAGCAGTGATGCTAACGGGTATTTTCAAAATTGTAAAGTATGTACTTGTAACATTACATTAATAATAAATTATTTGAATAACTTAGTTATTTCTTAGATTCAATTTGATTAATTTTTTTGGGTGAACATTTTCAAAAATATTCATCTGCATTATTATTGATAGTATTTATTGATTTTAAATACATCCGCGCATTTGATGATGCTAATGTTTGAATTGAATATTGCTTCATTTTCAGCTAATAGAGTGGACAAAGAGAATAACAAGTGAACCAAAGGATGATACATATATGACGACTTCCAATCTTTCTACTATCTAATTATAACCTATTGTTATTATAAAACAGCATTATGGTCTGGTATAAGTTTAATTAAAAACTAAATATTTTTAAAAATTAGCATGCTTGCCTCTAGACCGCAGTCGGAATTAGGTCCGCTGTACTATATACGGTTTTTACTATAATTTTTCTTGCTCGCTAAAATAAAAAAAAATAAAAACAAAATATAGGCGACCACTATCATAGGATTATCACTCTGTACATATTATTTTAAGAAAGGCGCGGTCGCTAGAGATTCTAATCAGGAGAGTTCTTTCTCAGATTACAATGTATAAATGTAATGTACTGTCCTGTAATAATCAAGACATGTAGTGTTTGATAAACAGTTATTCCTGTATCTTAATTTGTATTTGTATTTAAGAAATGATTTGTTTGATACCACTCGTTCAACTTAAAATATAATATATGTGAACTGAATTAATAGAAACTAATGATGAAATCAAACTATTTTTCATTGAAAAATCTACAATTATATTTTTAGCTGAGTGCGCATCTTTTTTGGGTTGAAATTTTATGATTTTGTTGAAAATTTAAAAATTTTATTCGGAAGTCATCCTTTTTGATACAAAATTCATATTATAGTTTTGCAAATTTGATTTTTTTGTAGGAAATTCATCTTTTGGCTTGAGAATCAAACATTTTTGATTAAATAGTCAGCAACAGAAAACAATAAATTACGGACAAAATAGTTGTATTTCCAAGAAAAAAAGATAATATTTGAACCAAGAAGATTAATTTGGAATGAAAAAAAAATTTACATCATAATAGTCCAATATTTAATTGAAGAAATGAAATTTTGTTCGAAAAGATGGATTTAAAAAGTTTAAAATGAAGTTAATCAAAATGACCAAAATTTTAAATACTACCAAAATTTTTAAATTTCAACTGAAAAAGAACAAAGTGTCAATAAACTAGTTTGATATTCCCCAAAACAATCATTTAATTTCGAAGAATAATTGTGTACCAATAAAGGTGAATTTTCAACTAAATAAGATAAATTCTAAACTAAAAATCAAACAGCTAAATTGTCAGTGAAAAACTTGTATTTGTTGTTTAAACTGAAAAATATTTCAATTTTGAATAACAGTTGTTTAAAATTTTAGAAAAATGTCCATAGCAATCTGTAGATTACCCCGTGAAAGAAATTGTTTTAGTTAATTCAATTCTTTGGCTTATACTCACCGACATGAAATACCACCAAAGCAAAGATGAGGAGCTTTATCATGAACGTAATTCAAAATTTACGCGAAAAAAAATCAAATATATTTTCTTTTTTTATAGACTTGATATTCTTTTTTGGGTAAAGATCAAATTTTTTTGTTGAAAATTAAACTAATAGCTTAAAAATATAATTACTTGAAGGCAGAAAATGCAGATTTTTCGTAGAAGATTCATAATTTTGGATTCAAAATTTAACGTTTTTCATGAAATTCTTTTCTGTAGTACCTGAAAAATCTTTCTTGTTCAGATATCTATCCATTTTATTGAAAATTCGTTTCTTTTTAGTTGAAATAAGGAATTCTCAATGGAAAATTCCAATATTACACTTGTGTTTGACTGAACTATTTTGTTGAACATTTTTCCTTTTTCAATTCGAAATTAGGTTTGTTAACTGGAAATAGGCTTTTTTGTTAGAAACTTAATCTTTTTGGTTGAACATTATTATTATTTTTTTTTTAATTGACGCTTTGATGAAGGTTTATTATTTTCTGATTGAAAGTTCATCTTTTGCTTGTGAAAACTGGACTTTTTTGGCAGAAAATTAATTTCACCAGTTAAAGAAACAGGTTTCCGACTGAAAATTCGAGTATTTGGTTGAAGATTTATTTCCTGAGTTAAAAATAAAACTTTTTTCTGCTGAAAATTTATCTCTTTCCGTGAAAAATGATTTTGTTTAACTGAAAAAGTATATTTTGCTTAAAATTTCTACTATTAAACTTTTAGTTTCAAGTTCATCGTTTTTGGTTCCGAATTTTATGATTTTGTGAAAAATTTAAGAATCAGGTTAGAAGGTCATAATTTTTATTAAAAAATTCTTATTATAAGATTTTTAATTAGGGAAATGGATTTTCCTCGAAGAAGATGAATTAAAAAAATTAAAAATTCAATGGAAGATTTCTTATTTTAATTGAAAATTCATTTCTTTACTGAAATTTTTACTACACGATTCTTGATGTGAAATGATCTTTTTTACTTGAAATGGAACTGTTTAGTCAAAAATAATGTTCTTAACTAAAAGCTTGTCAATTCAGTGGCAAATTAAATTTCTTGGTTGAAAACTAATTTTTTTGTGGAAAATTTTGCTGTTTGGTAAATATCAATATTTTAGTTGAAGATTTAATATTTTAATTGAAGATTCATGATTTTAGTTGAAAATTCTTTTTTTTGGGGGATTTTGTAGAAACTTATAAATTTTTGTTATTCAGAAAAAAATCTAATTTTCTCTTCTCCAATGTATATTTGTTACTCCCTGACAGATATCTAAGATATGAATTTAAACATTAAAAATTATTAACCTGATTGTAATCAAAATATTAACATATTATTCACATATATATTATATATAATGTATATTCATATTCATTATTATAATAATTACAATTATTGAATAAATTTACCTACTTAGAAATAATGAAATTATGAAAGTAGGTTTATTTTGGAATTTTCCAATTCTGGAATTTTAAATCTTCGGGAAATTTTGAACTTCGATAATTTCATATTTCGAATATTTTCCTTTTTGGTGATTTTAATTATTTTAATTGATAATTAATAATTTTGCCTGAGGATTGAAAAATGTCGAGAAATAAAATTCCGGCACTGCGAAATTCCCGAAAAAAAAGAAAAAATTTCAAGGTTTACAAAATTGCCAAAATACAGAAATTCGAATTGTGAATTTTCCGACACTGTCAAATTTCCGACACTAGAAAATTCCCGAATTTAAAAATTCAAAAAATGGTTTTCAATTACTACTATTTATTCATGAAAAATACAGTAATTTAATATTTCGAGAAAATAAATTTTTATCTAAAATTAGAAAACTAAAATTATTCAGAAGAATATTTCTGAATTCAAGTTTTTTTTTTTAATTCTAGCATTGTTCTTTCACATTGAGAAATATTTCTTCAATTGCTCAAAATCTTTTCATGGTTTAAAAAAAATTACCTTCAAACCTTTCAGATATTTTTTTGAAAATTTGAATACCCATTCAAAATGTTTTAAAATCTTCTTGAATATTCCATAAAATATCCTCAAAAGGCTCTTCGATTATTTTCGAAATCTTTAAAAATCTATATTTTGTTTTAAATTCTTTGAAATCTTTCCAAATTTCAAATCTTTTTGAAATGTTTCTAAAACTTCTAGTGAGAGGTTTTTAAATGATCCAAAGTTATCCAAAAATTGTTTTAAAATCTTGTGAAACTAAGAAAATTGCCTGAAAACCTTCCAGATTGTTGAATTTTTAACCAAAAAGATAAATTTACGACCGAAAAGTTTAATTTCTTGTCAAAAAAGACGAATTTTAAACAGAATATGAATTTGCTGCAAATTTGTACTGTTGAAAACTGGTTAAAAAGAAAATAATTGAATTTCTACCAAAGGGGAAAAATTTTAAAACCAGAAAGACGAACTTGAAAAAAAATAGTCGAATTTTCAACCAAAAAATATTTGTTATTAAAAATTTTTTAGATATGCAGATTTTGCCAGCGATGAACAATAAAAAAGTGGTGATTCCAAACAAAATTTTTGCATAATTTAGAATATTTTGAAAACGTGCAAAGATCTTGTTTTATTTTAAAGCAAAAAAAAATAAATTTCCAACCAAAATGGAATGGTCAAATTTTCACTACAAAAATGAATTTTCAAGCATGAAGTTCAATTTTACACTAAATCGGCAATTTTCTAGCAAAAGTACATTTATTTTTAACCAAAGAGTCGATTTTTTGAATGAAACAGATTATTTCACAACAAAAATCGAGTAGCGAAATTTTCAGTAAAAAAAAAAACCAATGAATCTTCAATCAAATAAATAAAATTTCAACTAAATTGATAAATCTTGAATTGAATTGTCAATTTTTGAAATCCATCTTTTTGGAAGAAAATTAATTTCTTTAATTGAAAATTAAACTATTTCGTCAAAAATTAATTTTTTTTTTGCTGGATATTTAAGCAAAAATTTTTAAGTTTCAAGTCAAAAGATGAATTCTCTACAAAAACGTTGAGCTTACAATCCTATAATATAAATGTTTACCATAAGTGATGCCTTTCTAACATTTTAACGGTATTAAGAAAAAAATATTTTGTTCGTGGGATTCCTGGGCAAATTTAACATTATTTTTCTTTCTTAATTAATTTTTAAAAGATATTTTAAAATATTTTGAAACATTTCCAAAATTGCAAAAAAAGATTATATTATATATATGTATATATAATAATAATTTTGTCGGAAAGTCGACTTTTCGGATCAAAAAATTAAACTTGCGGGTTGAAAATTCGTCTGTGAAAATCCTTTTTATTTTTCAACATCAATTTTCAAGCGAAGAAATAAATTTATAACCAAAATGTTGAATATTTAAACAGCAAAAATTAATTTTCAATCAAAAATAATTTTCAATACAAACATGAATTTTTAACAAAAAAAGAAAAATTTTCAACAAAATAGATGAGTTTTCAACTAAAAAAGATGAATTTTCCCAAAAAAATGGTATAGTTCAATTTTCAGTTAGAGAAATTTTCAACCAGATATTTTAATTTTGAATTGAATTTTGAACAAAATACATCAATTTTCAGCGCAAAATTTTAATTTTTGATGGAAATTTTAATAAAATAAATAAATTTTCAGCAAATAATTTTAATTTTGAATTGAGTTTTTAACAAAATACATGAATTTTCAACCCAGAAGATGAAGTTTCTACCAAAAAGACCAATTTTGAACGAAATAGATGAATCTTCAATTAAAAAAGATAAATTTTCAACCAAACATAGAATAGTTTAATTTTCAGTTAGTGAAACAAGTTTTTAAGCAAATAAAATAATTTTTTAACAAAATAGTACAATTTTCAACGAAACAAATAAATTTTCCACCCAAAAGATTGAATATATATTTTTTAAAAATTTCGACAAAAAATTTAGTTACAAAATTAATTTTCAATTTAAAAATTAATTTTCAAGCCAAGGAAATGAATTTGTAACCAAAATGTTATACCTTCAATAAAAAAATGATTTTCTGATTAAGCAGTTGAATTTTCAACACAGAGACGATTTAAAAAAAAAAGACAAATTTTCCAAAAAATAGATGAATTTTCAACTAAAAAAGAAAAATTTGCAACAAAAATAGAATAGTTCAATTTTCAGTCAGAGATTTTTGAAACAAAATAATTTTAATTTTTTATTTAATTTTTATCAAAATACATGAATATTCAGATAAAACTTTTCATAGAATTTTTATAAAAATATGTGAATTTTCAAACAAACATTTTAATTTTTAATGGAATTTTTAACAAGATACATAAATTTTCAAGGAAATATCTTAATTTGAAATTGAATTTGTAACAAAATACATGTATTTTCAATAAAACCTTTTTAATTTTTAATGGAATTTTTAACAAAACACACGATTTTTCAACAAACTATTTTAATTTTTATTGAAATTTTTAACCCAATAGTTGAATTTTCAACCCAGATGATAAAGTTTTTACCAAAAAAATACAAAATTTGATATATTAAAATATTGAAAGATGAATTCTCCACTAAAAAATAAATTTTCAAAAAAAATTAAGCTGTTTGATTTTAAGTTAGAGAAACAAGTTTTCAAGCAAATAAAATAAATTTTTAACAAAATAACTAAATTTTCAGCCAAACAAATAAATTTTCTACCAAAAGATTAAATATCTATATAAAAACAAATTTCGACAAAAAATTTAGGCAAATTTGTAGTCTCAAAATTAATTTTCAATTGAAAAAACTAATTTTCAAGCCAAAGAAATGAATTTTTAACCAAAAATATTGATTTTCAACCAAAAAGAATCATTACAAAAAAAGACATGAATTTTCAACCAAAAAGGTGAATTAGTCACCAAAAAGTTCAATTTTCTACCACAAAAGACAAAGTTTCAACAATATACAGAAATTTTCAACCAAATAGTTGAATTTTCAACTAAAGAAGATAAATGTTCAACCAAAAATGGAATAGTTAAATTGTCGAGTAAGAAAAAGTGCTAAAAAAAAAGATTTTTCAACTAAAATGATGCATCATTAACCAACAAAAAAAATGAATTTTTAATGAAGTAATTTTCCACTTTCAAGTGGTTGAATTTTGAACCAAAAGTCGTGAAAAAGGACTATTCACGATTAGCTAAAATCTTAAAATGACACGTTTTTAAGGGTATCTGAGAATAAAATGTAATACAAAATAAGAAAAAAAAATGTTGAGTGATCATGATAAATAAAATTTGTACTTTATTTTGCCATATCTGAATAAGCAATCCCAGGTTCTCATTTTGGACCGAATCGAGTGCGATGCACGAGATACGTGATGAGAATGTGTTCGTTAAAGCCAAAAGAGCTTTAACAAAAGAGAATTCACAATCACCTATTTGCAGTTGTCGATTCTTGGACCGCGCATCAGCCAGATTTTTTAAGTTAACTTTTATTAATTGATTTAATTCAACCTTATTAAGTAATTTGCAATACTTTTTAAATGAAAGAATGTTTGAAGTGGGATTCGTCCTTGGACTCTGCACTGGAGTTTTCGCCGCAAATCCTCCAGGTTTTGAAGATTGTCCAAAGGTGAAAGCAGTGGAAAATTTTAATATGAGAAAGGTAAACGTGAATCTAAATTGAGCGGAAATAAAAAAAATTATTTTATAATAGATATATTTTTGAGGCGATATATAACTTTAAAATTAACTTTCCATCTTCGGGGGCTTTGAAAATTTGAAAATTTGTCATAAGTCTTGCTTATTTTTTACCTTTCAACTTTCCCGTTCAAAAGTATTATATTATAACTCTGATTTGTTTCAGAAATAGAAAAAAATATATAAAGGTCGCTCAAGGTCATTTCAAAGGTCGCTCAAGGTCATTTCCTTCAGAAGATGTTGATTTAATTCAATTTTCTTAAGTTCTTTATAGGGAAACAGCGTCAATTTATTAATTTCTGCAAAAAAAATTAGTCAAGTTGTTTGATAAATTTTTGTCTTACTATTTGAAGGGCATTCAAGGTCATCTGATCAAAATGATCTTTTTGTAAATTATGATAATGAATAAACAGAGCTAACACTTGTCATTATCATTATCCCTGTTTATGAATTTATGTTAATTAATTCTTCGTAATTACAATTTGATAACTAAACTTGATCATATATTCATAAAGCTACGATATCCTACTGCTTCTAACGTTTTCTCTTTTTAATTTCAAGAAAAATTACAAAAGAAATAACTACCATGAAAAAAATGTGCAATGAGCATTTTTCGTAAAATGACTTTGAATGACCTTTAAGTAATATGACACCCACCTTTAAGTAATATGACACACTCCTTGAAGTAATATGACACACCGTTATCAAACCACGTGACTAATTTTGTTTGCCGCAATGAATAAATTTACACTGTTTCTCAAAAAAAAAAACTAGAGGAAATTAAATTGAATCGTCATTTTCTCAATAAAATGACCTTGAGCGACCTTTGAATTTTATTGTAAAAATCTGAAAAAAATCTGAGTTCAATATTATTGCCTGGTATTTATATTTTTTTGCAGTTTTGTCCTGCTGCAGATTATCTGTTTAGTTATAAATTTCATTATTTGTTTAGAAATTCAACAATTTTTTTAAAAAGTCATCCTTTTTGGATGAAAATTAAGCTGTTTTGCTGAAAATTCAATTATTTCGTATAAAATTTACTTGGTGTTGAAATTCATATTTTGGTGTTAAAAAGACAACAAGAAATTTTTTAGATGAAAATTCAACTAATTTTTTGAAATTTTGTTTTTCCAAATTAAAAATTATCTATTTTAGTAGAAATTGTATCTTTTTTGTATGAAAATAGAACTATTTGGTTGAAAATTCAACAATTTTGTTAAAAAGTCATGTTTTTTTGGTTGAAACTTAAATTGATTCGGTAAAAATTCGTCTTTTTGGGTTAAAAATTAAACTATTTTCTTAGGAAATTTACTTTTTGTTCAAAATTCATATTTGTGTGTTGAAAAGTCAACTGAAATCTTTTATGGGTTAAAAATTCAACTATTTTTGTAGAAAATTTACTTTTTATTTTAAATTCATATTTTGGTTTTGAAAAGAAAACTAAATTTTTTTTTATGATGAAAATTCAACAAGTTTTTTAAAATTTAGTTTTTTTCAATAAAAATTTATCTACTTTAGTATAAATTGTATCTTTTTGGATGAAAATGCAACTATTCGGTTGAAAATTCGCCTATTTCATAGAAAATTCACTAACTAAAAAAGATACATTTTTTACAAAAAATAGAATAGTTTAATTTTCAGTTAGAGGAACAAGTTTTTAAGTGAATAAAATAAATTTTTAACAAAATAGTTAAATT